>JAYJMF010000073.1:3176953-3193171 GCA_036873715.1 Salvia sclarea
CAGGGCAGCTTCAATGGTGAAATCGAGCACGATAACACGAACAAGTATGGAAACTGGGTTAAGCTGAAGGAAAGACTATGAGGTGAAGGAATAGTGCATGATATAGAATATATGAGGTTGATTTTCCATCAGGAATGACAGTAAATTATAGACAAAATTATTTGAACAAGTTCATGCATATATGCCTAGACTTATCAACAGTGAGACTTGGAATATTTTTATTTATTTTTTTCTTTTATTCAACAAGATCTTCGATATCCACTTGTAGCCAATGAATTCACGATCATATGGAAATTTAGAAGCCCATTTTATAAGGTACACTATTTGAAATAAAGCCCAAAGTAAACTGATCATAAGCCCAATTTCCTTTTTTAGTCTTTAGAAATCAGCAAATTCTTCATAGTCGAAAATAAATTTTCCAGAAAATAACATTAAATATACATCTTACGAGCGCTTACAAAGTATTGCATACAAATCAATTTTAAAAAGAATATGTTAATAACTTCGTCTTCCCTTACTCTTCCAACTTTCAATGACTTCTTACTCTCTATACGTGAACTGTAAATATCATAAACATATAGCTGAGCATAGCTCAAGATAACATAAGTATTCGTTTTAATATTAGAAATGAGTTTGTTTTTAAATATATATTTAGAATTCATTTATTTCTTTAGATAAATAGTGAGCATATAGATTGTAATTTCCCGGTCTGAATAATCTTACCCATATTTTATTTTGGATTATCCCATTAATTTTGTCTCTTTTCATCTTTTGGCACATCCATTTAACTTTCCAAAATAAAATGGAATCAGCTTATTGGCAAAGGGGAAGTAATAGTAATACTATTATCTTTTAAAATAATTTATGATCCAATACCCACAACAACATTTTATTTGAAGAGTGTGCACGTGGCATCAATCCTAACCAACCCATCTACCAAACTCCAAAAGTTAGTTGCCTCTGAGAATCCCTTCTTGTTCTTGAGAACACACACATACACACACTCTCTCTCATCATTTTGTGTGAAAAATGGAAGCTCCAAACCTTGCAAAGAAGAAAATCTTGTGTCTGCATGGATTCAGAACCAGTGGAAGCTTCCTCAAAAAGCAAATCAGCAAATGGGATCCTTCCATATTTGCTCATTTTGATATGGTATATATATATATATGCTAAACAAGTGCTGCATTTTCATCAAATTTCTATCTTATTCATAGTAGATGTCAGTCAGTAAATCACTAAACATGTTATGGTTACCACTTATTTGAGTAGGTTTCTTCAAACTTCTGACAGTATATGAACAAAATGTATATATTGTCTTAACCAATTAAGTATCTAAATTTAAGTTCTGCAGTCTCTTTCTATGTTAATAAAAATTAAAATTCTACAGGATTTCCCGGATGGGATTTACCCCGCGGGAGGGAAATCCGAGATTGAAGGCATTTTCCCCCCACCTTATTTTGAGTGGTTCCAATTCAACAAGGTATAAATAATCCCACCTGAAAATGTTTGTACATTGTGCTAGAACCAAGGTGCCATAGCAGGAACTCGTTATAAACTAACCGCGTTTCTGGTCAGGATTTTACGGAGTACACGAACTTGGAAGCCTGTATAGACTACTTATGCAACTACATTACAACAAATGGTCCATTTCACGGCCTTTTAGGCTTCTCTCAGGTGAAAAACTCTGTTTTTTTATGATCTTTTTCCTTAAAATCGTCAACAAAATCTCAAGAGTCGTTGCATTGTTTGAACAGGGGGCTTCATTGTCTGCACTTCTACTTGGATATCAAGCACAGGTGCATCAATATTGATACATACTTATGTGAAAGTGTTTGAGCTTTATATGAAATCTTGATTAAGATTGTGTGATCTTAGGCAACTCTGTGTATTAATAATGTAGGGAAAGATATTGAAAGAGCATCCACCTATGAGTCTGTTTGTATCCATATCCGGGTCGAAATTTAGGGATCCAACTATATGTGAGGCTGCTTACAAAGAGGTGATTAAGGTTAGATCAGTTCATTTTGTTGGTGAAAAGGATTGGCTAAAACTGCCCTCTGAGGAGCTGGCTGCAGCGTTCGAGGACCCTTTGATCATACGGCACCCTCAAGGCCACACCGTGCCTAGGCTAGGTAACGACGAGACTTGTCTTTCTCTTGCATCTTTGATCAAAATAAATTATATATGGTCTCATGTGGATGAGTAGGTCATGTGATTTGAGGTAGTAGTGTTGAAACAACCGATCATTTTATGTTGATTTAGTTATATGTAGGATGATGTTTGGATCATCATGATTCAATTTTTCTTGTAGATGAAGATGCTGTTGAGAAAGTTCACAGCTGGATTAGGCATGAAGGTGCTTTGTTGGAGAGCAGCATCAATGATGAAATCGAGCACGAATACACGAAGAAGAATGAAGAAGAGAGTGAGCAGAAGGTGAAAGAAACTGTTGCATCGGAGAAAAGGGAAGGTGAAGTAGTTGAAGCTAGATTTGAAGAATGAGATGGCCAATTTTAGTTATGTTTGGAATTTGCTTGTGATCCAACTACTATGTTTGGGAGTTCATATTTTTTAACTACCTACCTTTTTCTAGATTTAATTAAGTAAACTGCCTGGTTCCGTGCGTTTAACATTCATCTGATTATTTTGTATGTACGACTATATCCAAATAGCTTGTAATCAAAATAGCTGTATCTTTCAACACCATTCTATTATCAAAATAAACTTTAGCTATGTATTTTTATTTCATTTTTCTAAATTTAAATAAATGAGTTTAGCGTAAAACGTTACGTTTTGATTGATTATTTTGTACGTCCGATTATATAGAAATGGCTCGTAAACAAGGTGGGCAGCAAAGAACGTAATAATTTCAAGTACTCTTATAGACTATGGTCACAATCTCGATTAAAGAAAATCACAATGAAGTGAAACCACGGCTAAATTTAGGACTTTCTATCACTTATGTATTTAAAAATAATTAAATAGTGTTTTGTGATCGATTCTCTTTGTATAGACCATGACCGTCCATAATCCATATCATGAGTATATTTTTTTTCTTAATAGTCATAGTATAGATTAAAGTAAGGTACGATTGTGTGAGTTCAAAAGGAATGGTAATTATTATTCAAAGTCAAAGAACATCAAGTGTAATATTTAAGGCATCATCATTATGTATGCATGAAGCTCAACCCCTTTTCATTATAATCTTGAATTAAAAAAGTCCTATTTATTGAACCCATATTCTCCTTCTTAAAAGTACAGTACAATTACTTCTCAACAATAATTAAATACAGAAAAATGTAGCACAGTTTTATACTAATAGAAATATACCTATCCAAATGCTCATGTTACAAGAGTCAACAAAATTGACTCCAATACAAGAATTAAGAGTCAACAAATGACATTCTAAATAAATATTAGAAGCTAAACAAAAAAGATAAGAGAGGTTTTCTTAACTGAATCACAATTACGTACAAAACAAAAAGAATTAAGTACCTTTTGGTGATGCATTAATTATTAGTTTTATATTTTATTCTTTAATTTGTTGGAATTTAGAGTAGAATCAGTTAAGAATGTTAGGACAAAAAAAGTAGTGATAAAATATTACACGCTTCTGTAAAACCGAGGCATCTTTTAGCACTCTCAGAAGCATTGAGGAGAGAGAAGCGCGTGTTCTAGAAAGAGAAGGAAAATGTACCTTCCTTCCGTGGAGAGAGAAACTGAGTCAGACTCGTCCATGACTGCTGCTTACTGATGTCAACGATCTAGAACCAAATTTCACCTCCATTTCCTTATCGGTTTCTCGCCTCTGCTATGGCAGGTAAGAAAGAATTTCGATTCGTTTGGCTCAGAGCCCTAATTTGTTTTTTTGTTTCACTTTCCCGTTTTCGCTTCGAATGCTTTTCAGTTCCGCTGAATTGCGGCTTAATTCTACTGTTGCGGGGGCTCATTTTCTCCGACTTTCTTGTGAATTTAAGTAGTTTCGTGATTGGAATGATCTAAATCAGCATTAATTGAAGTTTTTCATTTATGATCTGCGCCTTCTTTCGAGTTTATGCAATTTCAGGTGCTAAGGGCTTCCTAGTTTAGTAATTGTTCAGGATTTCCTCGAACTTTTATCTGCTATCAGCAAATTTTTCGTTGAATTTGAAGTGTGCTTCCATAGTTTATTAGTTTATATCCCTTAAGAGAGCTTTTAGAGCTACCATGGTTTTTCTTGTGAATTTGTTATTGATTGTAACATATTAGTATTAGGTCAAATGGATGCCGCCCCTTTATTATCCTGTGGTGCATTTTTTTTCCCCAATTTCCAAACAGAGGAAAAGGGATTAGAATATAGTTTTTGAAATAATGTTTTAGAATACTAATATGTACTTATGTGTTATTGCTGAGTGTATGTGCAATTAAAACCAAAATGTATTTATCGGCTCTGCTTGGGTTCTCTGAAGCATTTGTCACAGTAAAGGTAGTTCATTTGCTAGTAAATCAGTTAATGATGTATAAAATAGATAGTCATCTTTTAGTTTGTGGAAGACAAAGATGAGAGCTGGTGAGTTTTTAAGTTTCTCGCACTTGATTTCTAAAGTCTCTTATTTACTTCAAGTCTAAGTTGATCACTGGTAATGTCCTCAAATGACTGAGTGTGTTATGTCAATAACATTATCCTATCAGGTATATCACCAGATCAGGAATCTGTTGATTCAGCAACCAAAAAGTCCAGTATCTCCTCAGGTGGTAGGGCTCAGGATAGGAAGGAGTTTCTTCGTAGATTTTTGGACAGTGATGTCCTGAAAGAAAATCTCGAGGATTGGCTTGAGGATTTAGTTGAAGATAATGCGAGGTCTTCCTTTGATCTTCCTTTCGAGTTGATAGATCTTCAAAAGTTCGATTACGCTCTAGAAGGTGTTCCCTTTCAGCAGCTAATTCGGATGCCTAGTGCCATTTATGCTTCAACATCCAGTGATGTGGAGGCGACAGCTTATCTTGCTCTCGAGGATTTTCTGCATGCAAGTGTGAACGGCATGTGGGAAGCTTTCTGGGGGCCTGAAGATGACATGATGCCTTTTTATGTTTCCTCTCTATATGAAGGAAACTTAAGATTTTACCAAGCTGAGCAGGCCATTGCTAAAGGCAAAATTGGAGGTCTTTGTGCGTCGGCTATCATGCTAAGGAACCCGAGACATCCACAAGGGAAGTGGGATGATATCATCGAGTTGGCACTGCTGAGACCCGATATTGGAAATCATGCTTCAGCAGAGGAGAACTCGAATCCTCCGGTCTCTACTATTTGCGAAGCTTTATTCCTTGCTCTTCGTGTGTTGCTTGCCAGAAGCATCAGCAGATCAAATATTCCTCTGAGTTTGAATTCTGTATTTGTTCTTCTAGTCGACTCTCATTGTGGTGGTGTCATTAAAGTTGAAGGTGATTTGAGTAAGCTGGAATGCGATCTGAATAATGTCTACGAATCAGCTGCTGCTTGGATTAGAAACCACTCGAAAATTGCAATCTCGCCAGTTGATAGGATCTGGAACAAGCTTGGAAATGCTAACTGGGGCGATATTGGGGCTCTGCAAGTACTTTATGCTACATTTCAATCTTTAACGCAATACGCCGGAGTGCCTAAGAACACTATAGAAGATTTAGCCGCTGACCACAGTTCTCGTCTTCAAGCCAGGAGGATAGAGAGGCAGTTGGAGGATACGAGGGTGAATGGCAACGGTTTGTTTCGCTTCCAACATCGAAATGCTTCACCCGAGATCGTAGAGGTGCAAGAAGAATCCATTAAGGTGGATTCTGCAAAGACACTGAAGCTTGAAGTAGGGTCTGTATTGATGGTGGAGGATTCAGACTGGCAGAAAGGTTATCAGATAGATGGAGTTTTGAATGATGGGGAGATTCTATATTACATTGCGTTTCCCGTTGAAGATTCAGGAAAGGCTCACTTTTTGTATGTTGGTTCGCATCCGTCACAGTTGGAGCCGGCTTGGGAAGATATGAAACTGTGGTATCAAGTTCAGAGGCAAACTAAAGTACTCAGTATTATGAAACAAAAAGGATTGTCAAGTAAGTATCTTCCAGATGTGATTGCATCTGGTCGGGTGGTTCATCCGGGCCAGTGTCGGAAAACAAGCGCGGGTGGAAACTGTGATCAGTCATGGTGCGGGACTCCCGTCTTATTGACCAGTCCAGTTGGTAGGACTGTATCTGACATGGTGAGAGCCGGCCAATTTGGTACGGATGAGGCTATCAAGTGCTGCCACGATTGTTTGTCTGCTCTTTCAACTTCTGCTTCATCTGGAATTCGGCATGGGGATATCAGGCCAGAAAATATTATCTGTGTGAATCCCGGTCTCAGGCAGCCTTATTTTGTCCTTATCGGTTGGGGGCATGCCATTTTGGAAGAACGAGATCGTCCAGCATTAAATCTTCATTTTTCTTCTACTTCTGCTCTTCAAGAGGGGAAGTTGTGTTCTGCTTCTGATGCAGAGAGCCTAGTTTACATGCTCTACTTCTGTTCTGGTGGGGATTTACCGGTTCTGGATTCAGTTGAAGGAGCACTACAGTGGAGGGAAGCATCTTGGTCGAGGAGGCTGATTCAGCAGAAGCTCGGGGACATATCTGCTGTCCTGAAAGCATTTGCAGATTATGTTGACAGTCTATGCGGAACACCGTATCCTGTTGACTATGAGATCTGGTTGAGAAGGTTGAAGAGACAGATTAACGAAGAAGGTAGTGGAAAGGAAGTTGAAACATCAAGCTAGGATCGAGCCATTTTGTTAGTCAAGAGTTATATCCCATTTTGCCACATTTCAGTTTGAGTTCCTTGTCAAAAGCGACTCTTGTGTGGCCATGTTGCTCTTTGAAGGTGGACCACATCCCTTGTTGTACTATGCGGGGTCGTGGCAAGGTCAGAGCGGAGTGGAGCTCATCCTGTGTACAGCAAACCGGCACAAGCTGAGGCGGCGAAGAGCGCTTTGAGAACCGAGACAAGAACAGGTGATCCTTTGATCAGATCGCAAAAAAAGATTCATTTCCAATTCTTGTTTACAAAAGAAGATTGCTGTTTTCATCTGCTTTTGCTATACATATATCTTTGTGTTATTAATTATTGTAAAGAAATGAGGCCTTCGTCTTATTTAATTGTGTGATTAAGAGACTAGAGCATACTGGATTGTAACGCGATTAGCCAATTGTTGTGTATTAGTTTCAAGAATAGTGTTTCCACTTCTTTTTTTGCTAATATGACATGATTGTTTTTTGACTCTATATTGGTATTGAATAAACCCGTCTCGAGTTTGCCATCGAACTGCACATCTGGGGGCGAAGCAAATAATAGGCAATTTATGAACCCGATGATGTACCCAGCCTTTTTTTTGTACGATCTCTACCTAGTTAAATTATAATCCAAGAACAATAGCAACAGCAATTTCAACATCAAGTTTGCATCACTAAATTCACGCGGCAAGTAGCAAAACAACAATAATGTAGTCCACTTAAGGATAAAAAGGTTTAATACAAACTAACAATAATGTCATTGTTGTCGTCTTCACTTTTTTTAGGTTTAAGAACCATGAACAATGTAACCGGTGGGAAGAAGAAAAACAGATGAGAAAAGATTGGATAACGATCTAAGCAAAAAACAACAGCTTAATCTGCATCCATTTCTTCGAGGGCGGCTTTAGCTGCAGCCTTGGCTTCCTCAAGTAGATTGTCCGGCACCTGGTTGGTTTACAAAATATTGAGCATAAAGTGACGAGGGCAACAAAAGGAACGCCGAGAAGAGAACGTCCAAATTAGTCAAGGATGCCTAACATACTAAATCCACATAGTTACCTTTTGATGCTGGCGGTTCGACTCATCACAGACCCAGCTCATTTCCAGTTCAAAGGCCTTATCCTTGGCCTCGTCGTGCACCCCATAGATACTGCTCAGGGAAAAGACACGAGAATGAAAGATGAAATTAGGACACTGCCAACACATACACATAACTTGTATATATATATATCTACGAGCACGTGGTAAACATCATTTTGAAGATATGGACTCACATCTTGGCCACCTCAATGACACCTTGTCGGCATGTCATCTCCGAAAGATTTAATTTTTCAATCTCCCTGTCAATGTAACAAATGGCTCAGCACCAGATCAGGATTGCCATTAAACAGAGAAAAAATGCATCACAAAGATGAAGAAAGTTCTGCAGAAGTTAAAAAAAGCTGATCGCCACAATAGAAATTGATATGAAAGTAGTAACATCAATTAAGGAGGCTGAATGACACCAGGAACCAAACCAAATGAGTAGTGACCTAGCAACACTAGCGCGACATTGCAAGAAAAAGTAGAAAGAGAAAGTATTGAGTATTAAATTGTGGAGAAGGGAGGCTCCTAGGTTTGTTTCCTTCCTTTTGGAATTCATTTATCCATGATCACAAAAATTGGGGAATCTGAAACCAGAAACCGAATACTTACGTTTTAGCAGCCTGTCTTCCCTTTCCAATGGCTGCACCAAAGTATCTCTGCAGCAGTATAAATACAGATCACAGATGGGCATGTAAAGAAGAAAGTTTAAAGTATTACAAGTAGTAACAATGAAATTCAAATGTCAGAACATCCACGAAATAATTCATAATTTGAATAGAAATTAGATGCTATAACCATCATTTGCAAGTAAAGAGAAGAAAAACTCACATAGGATATTCCAGAAGGTTCGATCATGTACAACTGTGGTCCATCCCTATCATAACCTCCCACAATCACTCCACAACCAAAAGGCCTGCAAAAATCAATATAAGATTAAATTGAGAAATAAGATCAAGGGAATCAAGTTGATAAATAGAATAGATGCAGTATCAACCTGAGCCACCAATAGAGCGTGCACAAATGAACGTAGCTAGCCACTCTTTCCGCGAGTTCTTTAACAGGAATTGCTTCGCCATAAACCCTGGAAATGAAAGATACAGCAGCATGTAAGGAAATATGCCAAGCAATAAACAACAGCTCACCAATTCTCATGTAAGCAATTACAAGTTTAGTCATAGAGAGGTAGCCAAAAATATATGAAGCTAAGCTTCATTCCGAACCATCATGCCTCAAAAAGAGAAAATTTGAGTAGCTAAAATAAAATGCAGGCAACAAGTTTTAGTGGTTTGTCTGAGGCATGAGATTTGTTGGTGATGTGCCAGGCGCAAGTTAAAAATGTCCAGCCTGACTTTTGTACACTAATTCTCATATATTTTAATCTCATATATTGAAGCTCCAGTTCATACTATACCTCATTTAGGTCACCCCCTAAATAATGCTGTATCTTTCAATCCCAATTGAGGAAAATGAGCTGATATTATGAACCAGGAATCACCATTTGGTATCCCAGTTCACTCCTACTCCAAACACTAAACCGAGAACTCATTCCCTAGACATCATTTACCAGATACCAGTTTCACCTGCCTCGGCAGCATCAGAGGCCAGAGGTACTTTGCCTTTATTTAGGAAAAAAGAGTCCTCATTCACAAGGAAGGTTGCAAGTCTTGAAGGCTAATTAGTTGTGGCATGCTTATTTGTTATGCTCATGTTCCCATGTTAGCTTGTAGCACAAAAAGAGAAGACAAGACGAGTGTCTACGGAACGAACCTCTCATAATTAGTTGCTTCGGACTTTGCTCTTGTGACAATCTGCCTGCCATCTGCAGCTAATCCAGCAACAGCCTGATAATGGTCAAACAACATTAACATAGACAATAAAACCTGAAGGCCAGAAGACAAAAACAGCTCCCTAAACCAATTTTGCACAACAAATACCTAGAGAAAACTATACATTTTTTTTATAAAAAGGGAAAATTCCTCTTCTATGCAACAAAGAACTTGCTGTCATGCTTTGCCATGAATCACAGCTCTAGCACATAATAGAACAACACCATATGGTGAAGAAGAGTAATTGCACACAGAAATCACATAAGAAATTTACACTAATTATCAAAATTTAAATAAAAACAAAATATGAACACTTATACAGGGATGATTAATACAAACATTTCTAATATACAACGATTAATTATACATACATAGAGAGAGAATAAGGAAAAACTAGGGTACCATGCCGGAGTGGCGATGAACGGCGTGGATTCTTCGATTGGAGCCAGGCAGCAGCATCTTGGAAGCAATCAGCTTCTCCACTCCCTGCAGCAACATCAGAGAAATGAAAAACCCAGCGAAAACCCTAGCAATCTAAAACTCAATAAAAATGCTTAGTTGGAAATTTCGCTTACCATGACGATACCGTCTTTGCATCTGATGGCAACGACCGTGCCGCTGTTGTCGACGGCTTTAGCGGCGTATTCGATCTGGAAAACGCGGCCGTCCGGTGAGAATGTCGTCACCGATAGATCGTATCCTGTGCCTATGCTACTCATATTTCCTCTCTTTCTCTCTCTCTACTGCTTTGGTGTTTTTACTCTCTTTCCGCTTTCAATTTCTTTTTTCTTTTATGTATATGTATATGATTAATATGGAGAGATTTCTTTGTTGGCAAGACAGTGTAGACGAAGACGAAAAGGGGGGCGAATTGGGAGAAAAGGAAATAGTTTAATTACAAAAAAGCCCCTATCCTAAAGTTTTTGTCCATTTTTGTCCTCCTCTTAATAGTCTAATTATTTCCTCATTTTATTTATTTACTACTCCCTTCGCCTCAATCCGATGTATTTATAGTCACATCTCCTTTTGGAAATGTTACCACATCATATTTGACTTTTACATCATTGTTTTTACGCATATTTACAACAGTTTTATACTAGTAATATTTTTTTGTGGGACTCATTCGTCACTATCACTAAAATCAACTAAATTTTATTCCCTTCGTCCTGCCGAGTTTGTTATGTTTTTTCTGGGCACAAGTTTTAAGGATAATTAATAGGTAGTGTAAGGTGATGATAGAAATATACATTATTTAAAGTTGTGTGAATAATAAAGTTATTTAAAAAAAAAGGTAACAAACTCGTCGGGACGATCCGAAAAGAAAAACGTAACAAATTCGGTGGAACGAAGGGAGTATTAAAATTTGTGCTGAACTAATTGTTGACAAAATTTGTGCATATGAGGGAGTAATAATTGAGGGGTTGAGGTGGACTCTTATACATCGGTGTATATATACATCACATTATCCAAATTCAAGATGTATTCCCCTTCTACCCTCATCACCCTTGATTATAAGGTGATGTATATATACATCGGGGGTACGAGAGTTTTTTCCTAGGGGATAAATTATTTATCTAGTCTATTGATAATGATGAGTTATTTCTAACGTGCATCAAATGTGAGACTTGAAATACGGAGAAACGAGGACGAATAATGAGAGATTTAGGTGTTTAGGTGTGTGTCAGAGATGAAAATATGAAGATCGCCATGGAAGTTCAAATTCTTTCTTTTCTATTCAACAATGGTGGAAAATCGGAATGAGGAAGATGAAGTGAGCTTTTTTTCACAATATTTCTCGTGCTCATTTATATAGTGCACTCTGAGAGGGTTACAATAGAGATTTTAACTATGGGTTGCACATGGGCATACTAGTAATTGTTGCTAACCGTCGAGGATAATAGGGTCATTCCAGCTCTGACACGTCCGAGACTCTCGTGTAGTGCCGTTCTTCATCACCTTTTCGGTTATTCTTGCTCAGTTTTTTCGACCAATGAGCGGACTCGACGTGGGTATACGTACGACCTCTTTTCTGAATGACTCTCCGTGCATTTTTGAAGAGGAGCTTCATATGGTGCATTTTTCCAGACTTGACGATGCTTTGCACCTTAACTTCTCAGAGTTGGAGATGTTTTATGACTTGAACTCTCTTTGACTCTTGACTCTCTAGACTTGGAGGTGTTTTTCTCCTTAGCTTTGCCTTGAAAAGCCTATACCTGCACTTCACATTTGGGAAATCATTCGTCAGACTTGGAGACTCTATAATTTGGCCTCATTTTGAGAGGCTCGTGTCTATACTTTACTTTGAGGAGTCTTTCGTCAGAGTTGGGAGTGCCTTCCCAGACTTGAAGATGATTTGAGAAGCATATGTATATATTTCACATAGTGATGCATTTCGTCAGACTTGGAGTTGCTTCCTTTGGTAACTTATGCCAAATATGACATTTCTTTCTCCAGACTGGGAGGGGTATAATTTATCATCATCAACCCCTCCCCCTGGTCTAGTGAGAATTGCGGCTTCGTGCATTCTCGCATCGAGGGACGTTTGAGAGTTAAGTTCCTCTTTTCTCAATATGAAATCCCTAACCGTCCATACATGGTGTCGATTTTGAGAATGCCTTCACTCATAAGAAATGTAACGATCTCAGAGTGAGACCTTGGTTACCACGGGCCAAAGATTGCGCTAGCTCTGGATTTTGGCATCGCCAAATTTTGGAATAATGAAAAGTTGAGACAAACCTAAAAACTTTTGGCGCGTCAGACTTGAAATAACAAAAAGTTGAGCCAAGCCTTTGGGCCAAACCATCATGACTTCAACTTTGAGGCATCGTAGAGAGACAACTTGAAGATTTAAGGTCCCAACTCAGTTTCAGACCAATCACCCAAAGATATATATCAATTTATTTTCTTCAAATTATATATAAGCTAAAATACGTAGAGAACGTGAGTTCGAGTAGTTGTGGTGGTAATCATACATCACCAGATAAATCTCGTAAGCCTTTTTTTTTTGGGAGAGTTGAAAAGATGAAAATAAGGCAAACAAAATATAGAAAAAAACAATGACCATACACTAATAAAAAGACTAGCATAAAAAATGAATTTATGCGTATTCTTAATATTCTAATCATATCAATAGATGCCAAATACATATTTCAATACCCGTAAGTTACATATTTCAATTTAAAATAGGGAATCCTGTGTGCACCCAACTTATTTGATGTAAAATCAATCACACCTTTTTCAAATGCTAAATATACACACTACACACCTCAACAAACTAACTTACACAAACCCGGGTTGAGCGTCGGCGCGGGCCAGATTAGGACCTGGCGCTCTCGCCCTGAAGGAGGCCGTTGCGGATCTGCGTCGCAATATCCTTGACGGCCCCGGGCCCATGAGGGATGAACACGGCGGAGGACTTGGACGAAGCGCCAATCTCCTTCATCGTGTCGAAGTACTGAGTGACAAGGACCATGTCCATCACGTCCTTAGAGCTCGTCCCTGGCACATTCTCCGAGAAGGCGAGCACGCTCTCCCTTAGACCGTCCACAATGGCCTGACGTTGACGAGCTATACCAAGTCCCGACAGGTACTTGGACTCGGCCTCTCCCTCGGCTCTCTTGATCTGCAAGATCTTCTCGGCTTCCGCCTTCTCGGTTGCGGCAAGCCTCAGCCGAGCAGCTGTTGCAACAGGGATAAGCAGATAACGAGATAAAATCGTCCAAAACAAGCAAACCACATAAAAATGCCGTAAAATCAAGGGTTAATTCTCTTTTAAATCACATAATTTGACCCAAACTGCAAATTCTACATCGCTTAAAGACTGTTGCAAGCTAATACCCAAGCTTTGAATTTGTATGCACATCCCAATTTTTACGGCATCCATAACCTCGGCAGGTCCACCAAACTTTTGAGTTTCAAACAAATTCAATTCATTCGATCCCCTTAAACACGTTCTACACTCAAAAGGGCTCTCCAGTTGTTAGACCTCCGTTTTGACCAAAAAGTTGACAAATTTTCCCAGCAAAATTCATCGCCGTCAGCAAGTATCAGTTGTCGACCCATATCCCGAGATGTTCCTCCCATCAAGACCATCAAAGTTTGTAATTGAAAGTTAAAGCTAATGAGACCGAAATTTCCGGTCATGGAAAAATTTCGACTTGCTACAAATTTAAAGGTTGATTACTTGTTTGCAAAACTTTAAAAGTAGTTTGGAATGTGCCAATTAGGTCAAAGGCCATGATTTTAAATTGCAATCAACCCTTAATAATGAAGACCCCAAGAACTGAATTTAAACATATCTCATAGATGCAAAGAATACGCCAGTGGCTAAAACTTGTCGTAGATGTTGAAAACTCACCTGCGTTTATCTCGTTCATGGCCCTCTTGACTTGAGAATCTGGCTCGATGTCAACAATCAGAGTCTGGACTATCTCAAATCCATAGGCAGACATAGCCTGCAAAACAAGAGAGAATCAATTTTCACTTAGTATAGCCAACATATGTCATGCGCAACCAGCATCACACAAATATATGGGCGTCGTCTGTCAAGATCATATGTACCTTTTCAAGTTCACTTTCCACAGCCCTAGCTATATCATTTTTCTGCTCAAAAGTGGAATCCAGATCCAATTTTGGGACACTTGCCCTAATTACTGTCACGAATTTCAGACAACACGGCTTCAATATTATTTTCTAAAATCATAAAATTGTAAAACTACAATGCTATTTATTATGAGTTCTGCCACCCAAGAAACTAATGACCCTGTATTCACTGACGCACCATCAAACACATATGCTTGGATCTGCTCTTTCGTGTTCGATAGCTTATAAAACGCGTCAGCTGCTTTGTCAGCCAATGCTCGGTACTGGATCGAAGCAACAACATTGACGAACACATTATCCTGGATAACAAGAAACTCATATACTTAGGAAAATGTCAAATTATAACTGACAATGCAAAAAAAAATCTTGATTTACACATTGGTTATATTATCTTCTGATCATTAATCTGGCAAAATTTTGCTGTAGCTAGAGAATTATGAATTTTCTGATCACACTTCCTATTACATAATACTAGTACTAAACAATATGGAAACAGTTGCTCAAGAGCAGAATAATACAGAATGGAAACAACCAAATACTAAAACTGCATTTGAAAGCCCAATTAGATATAGATATCAAAAGTTGAAGCAGCAATAAAAGGCCAAAAAAAACCTTAGTTTTTGTCTCACAACGGACGTCAAGCTGCTGTAAACGTAATGATAGGGTACCAGCCAATTGGTAGCCAAAACACCAAGGCAGGCAGTGACAGCCAGGCTCTAGCACATCTTCAAACTTGCCAAATTGCTCCTTTACAGCAACAGTAGACTGATCCACTTGAACGCAACCAAGCATTTGACCCATTTTTCAATGAAGACAGACTGATCTGGAATAGTAAATGGATCAATTTATTTACACCAAACAACATATATATTATATATGGTCACATAACATGTTGTATGTCTCTTGGTGCACTAAAGTGGAAAACCAAAGAACTCTGTCTGCCTGATAGACTCTTTCTGTCTCAACGAAAATGACGAATCATTGATATATAGAAAATCAGTTTCCAAACGACTTCTATTAAAATCATCTAAGTTTCTTTTACGTGGAGATCTGCCATAAAGTGGGCCTTACAATGAAGTGGTGCACCAAATTACATGGAATTACTTTTAGCTCATAGTTCATGTGATTCAATAAGATCATGAATATTACAAGTGATCAATTCAAGAATCTAGCACAATAGAAAGGGTATGAAACCATGCCCTGAAACAGAGATTGTTGTATAATGACTAGTACAAAGATCTAATTTTAACAAGAAGAACTGCACTGAGAAACAATTTTAGTCGAAATTCAGAGTTTATTTAAAGTTTCTAAGCTATGATGGAGATTACCAATTTTTCACTTCTACAAAATTTAATCTTTCATTTCAATCTACTGGGAACAAGAGCCTCCAAAAATGAAAATTCATCTTCCATTTTCAGATTTTTATGAGAAGAGTTTCTCTGAAATAATTTCATCAAATTCCAAAAGCATACAAGAATTTTATCTTTTTTATAGTATACTACTTCGGGAATTATTTCCTTCTTTATATACCAGAAACACACACATAGCAACGGAACCCTAGAAGAAATATCACCTATGCAATTTAAATTCAATTAGATTCGGCAATTTCTTCCACAGATGCAAAAATCCACATTACTTTCGTTCAAGTCTGAGATGGGGAAAATAAAACACAGACTAACACACACTACAGCTAGGAGAGGAGACTTACAGTATAGACAGAGCAAAGACAGGTAGCTGGTGAATTTTGCCAAATCCTGACGGAAAATAGAAGCGAGTGTTATTACAACTTACGTGATAGCTATTTATAAATCCTAATTATCTGTAAATATTGAGAGGAGACGATGAGGAGCCCAAGTAGGGTTGTAAACGAATCGAATCGAGTCGAATACCATGATTTTGTATTTGATTTGAATAATAATCGAATCGAATC
>JAYJMF010000073.1:3193271-3210740 GCA_036873715.1 Salvia sclarea
TGGAAAAGTGACCGTTTGGAATGAGGTGTGAGTTTGCTCCATGATTTGTGGAACTTCCAACTACTCCACTCCTCAACTTGCAACAGCTCCACATTTGTAGGAGCTCCTTCCAACAGCCTTAGACTTGGTTAGGCACCTGCAAAACACACGTGAAGAATAGGCAAAACATACTAAATAAACTCTTTAATTTTAGGAGAGTTTTTATTAGAGTATAAACTCCAACAAACGACATCATGCTGTCTGCCGGAGTTGGCACAATCTTGATCCGGGCTGGTACGCCTGCGATGTTGATGCAACTTTTTTTCAAACTCCGAGCAGCACGAGGGTGGGATGCATTATGAGAAATGAGACGGGGGATTTTGTGATGGCAAAAGCTGTGTGTTTTCCAGGCCGACTTCGGGTGGAGGAAGGAGAAGTGATGGGCATGCGGGAGGCTCTATCGTGGGTGAAGGGGCCGGGCATCAATAATGTTATATTTCGTTCCGACGGCAAGTTGGTTGTCGATGCACTGAAAGGTGAACAGAGTGATGCTTCTGAGTTCGAGGACATGGTTGTTATCATAAGCTAGGTAGAGAGATTGGTTGTTATCGTTTTGTGCACATTAGTTGTGAAATAAACTATGTGGCACATGCTATCGCCCGTCCGTCTAGGGCTTTTTCTCACCCTCATGTGTGGACCGAGCCACCATCAGTTGTGGTTGATCTTCCTTCTTTCGGGTGTTCTTGTTCTGGTTAATAATATTAGTGTTTTCTTGTCAAAAAAATATTCTTAATTATTTTCCTTATTTTATAAAAGTTTAATGAAACACAGAATTTCCAGTACATAATCTATGCTAAACCAACAAGCCCAATATGAATCTATGCTAAACAAACAAGCCCAATATAATCCACAACTAAATTGTTAATATAATTCCATATTAACTTGTACTCTCTCCGGCCCGGCTATCTTGAGGCGTTTCTTTTGGGCACGGGATTTAAGGAGAGTTAAAAAGTAGAGTAAAGTGATGATAGAAATATATATTATTTAAAGTTGTGAGTGTTATAAAGGTATCTAATAAGGAAATGCCTCAACTTAGTTAGGACGGCCCAAAAAGGAATACGCCTCAATTTAGTTGGGACAGAAGGAGTATATTATATTAATAATAGCATTTGAAAATGTTTATGAGATTAACTAATAAAATAGCCCTTAGGGGACACCCAAGCAGTATGACCTTATCATTATATGTGCGAGTTCAAGGGTTCAAATTCCTCGCTCCCCTCCCCCAGTAAAAATAAAATAAAATAAAACCATTAAAATAGACTAAAAACAAATTAAAGAATAAAAGGAGGATCTTATATATACCCAATATTTGTCATATTTTCCCGTTTCTGCAATAAGAAATTTGAGTAAAATACTGTCTTAGCACAGGCCTAGCTTTTGGATGTTATGTTTAGGACAAAATCTCCATTAACACTATGATAAACTCTTCGTATAATTTCTGCTAATATTTCAACAAAATAGTTAAGTTAGGCCATTGGTGCGTGTCTCTGTGTATGTATATATATATATATATGGGTTGGTTATGGTGAGAAATTCCTTAGTATAGGAATATAGAAAAAAACATTTTCGTCTAGTACATCTTTCATATGTGTGTAGCACCACCAGTATTACTAATTAGCACAGATTTTAAATATGCAAGTTTAACACATATTTCATTATTTCGTAGCACGAATTCTCCAGCACAAACATTACGAACACTAAGGGATTTATCACCATAACCAAACCCTATGTGTGTGTTTTATTGAACTTAATTATGTCATGATAACACAGGTCGCGTCAAACAGGACATCTTGTCATTTTATCGTAATTAAGCCTTATAAGTTATAATGATAGGAAACATATGAGCACGACCTGAATATGCCAACAAATAGGGCGTATACTGTATGCATTATTAGTTTCAAAGTAAAAACCATGATATATAGTCTAAATGAGAAAATAAATTAACTAATTGATGAGAGTAACTTAACTATTTCAACTACGATTCATTACCTATAGGGTTTATCATGATCTCCAAACTAAAAAAATCACTAGACTCATGCAGCATCATCTATCATCGATGGGCATTTTTCCCGATACCTCATTTCAAAATTTAATGAAGTGGAAAAATTCCAAGTATTGGCATCCATAACGCATTAACAGCTTATATATTCAAATTTGATTTAACAAGTTACATATTAGATTCGAAACGAAGTATATATCTTTATTGTTAAGGTCGTATTGTAGTAGAATACATCTTAGTTCAAATGGTTGCCGCGGATTTCATCGTCGGCACCATAGGTTTCACTTGAATCATTATTTTCATGCACTTGTTACAGCTACTTCTCCCTTGTAAAAAATGTTACATACTTCTATATATAAGAATTGTTAATAAAAATATTATGTACATGTTGCAGGGAACATTGTGTCGATTATAAGCTTCGGCTCTTCAATGTAAGTAGCTGGGAATATAAAAGAGTGGTACTAATTTAAGAATATAATCGACATTAATTATTGAGATTAATATTAAAGGGATGGTTAATTTTGTGCGCAGAGGTACATTCAGGGAAATCGTGAAGAAGAAGTCATCGGAGAATTACAAAGGCGTGCCATACGTAACGACGCTTCTGAGCACGAGTCTGTGGACATTCTACGGTGCAATCGACCCCGATGATGGCATACTCATCGTCACCGTCAACACCGTTGGCGTGGCCTCGCAGGCGGCCTACCTCCTCCTCTTCCTCGTCTACGCTTCCAAGGAGAGAAAGGTACTCATCAAATTCATTCATTAAATCATGGCTTAATTGTGTACTATTTAATTTGTATAAATCGATGATCAGGTGAAGTATTTAGGGCTGGTGGTGTTGGATTTGGTGTTCCTGGGAATAGTTATAGGTATAGGCTTAGGTGTGTTTGATGGAGATTTGAGGCGCACTTTTATTGGAGTTCTGTGCGCAACGTTTACTATAGCCATGTATGCTGCACCTTTGTCAGCTGTGGTAATTAAACAAAACTAATTACTCATCACCAATATTATTATTATTATTATTATTATTATTATTATTATTTGTCGATCAATTAATTAATAATTCTAATATGAGGTGAGTTTTGAAACATACATGTATATATATATAGAGAAGTGTGGTGCAGACGGAGAGCGTGGAGTACATGCCCTTTTGGCTGTCTTTGTCCCTTGTTGTGAATGCTGCAGTTTGGTTTACTTTCGCCATGCTTCTCAAAGACTACTATGTCCTTGTCAGTCACTCATCACCTTCATTTCCAATTAATCTCTCTCTCTCTAATGTACTTAATTAGTGATCATTATTAGTAATTAATTGTTACATATATATATATATATATATGTGCAGGTACCAAATGCAGTTGGAATTGTGTTGGGTTCGTTGCAGCTCATTGTCTACTTTGTGTACAACAACAAGCCCAACAGTAAATTGGAAGCTAAAGAAGAAGACCTGGAGCTAGCAACCCAAAGATAAGAGCTGCCAAAATGGGATCGGAAAACCGCAACCAATTCATTAATTAATTAACTTCACTCTTTGCTGTCTCTCCTTTTTTCCTTTTTTTCATCAGCCAAGTGATAAGTGGATAAACAAGAATTTGATTCCAAATGCAAATCAAATCATCTGTCCAAATCTTTCGACTTTTTCAGTGATCACGAGCATGCCAAAATTGTACTGTGTTTTAATTGATGAATCAATCATCTCATTTATTAACATCATCACTAGCATTTTTTACTTTCTGAAAAATGCAATTATATATATTTGACCACATAATTGTCTACTAGACTTCGCAACAAGTCCCATAATAGAACCTATATAGTTTAAAGCAAATTGATATGGATTGTAGCCACAAGCCAGCAAATCTACTGCATACAATGGAATTTGTTCACATTGTTTCTATCAAAGGTTGTAATGTACAGTCCATTTTACATCAAATGAGATTCTTGAATGCAATTATTAGTACTTATATATATATATATAATATATGTGCCTGTCCAAAATCCGCATCAATGCATCGTAGTTTTCGACAAGGAATATATAGTGTCTAAATGAAGACTGCAAAAATAGTTAGCTAGGAATTGAAGCCATATATATCACGAATTCGGCAACATATACCATCAAATTCATTCCTGTATTCATATTTCTCTAACTCACCAAAACTCATATTTTTTAATTTCACGGAGGCGATAAGGATAATTGCAAATAAATGGGTGAGCAAAAAAACAAAGACGATCTTCAACTGATGATGGACCCAATTCACCAAAACAATAAAATAATATCTTCACATTTGTACAAAAATAGATAATAACGAGAATGACATAATTTAAACGAGCCTATCATAAACTTTTGTTAAAAAGTATATCGAATTTAGTGGATCTTTTTTGGTTAATTAGTTAAATAACACATCGCCCATTATCATTTGATTGCATGCGCATTGCACCTAAATCTATCCTAATTAATTAGGAGCATCACAGAAGATTAATAAGCAAATCACTAAATATATATAAAAATAATAAATTGAATGCAAATCAATTATCTCGATGCTCTCTCTTATTGTAAAGCGAAAACAAATTGTATTATATTGTTATAGAGATCGATAATGTTCTGAGATCAAATCTGTTTATCAAAGTGCTTCTCCGATTCATCTCACTTGGTGGTTCGTATACAAAATAGAATAATTAAGGCCCCTCCCTCGCCCCAAAAATAGAATAATGAAATAAATAACTTTATTCATCGAGGGAAATTGATAAATGGTTAATAATTAATAAAGTATATTGTGACACAGGGCAACGAAGCGCAGCCTGTTGGTAAAACGTTTCCCCTCCAATCAAGAGGTCGGGAGTTCGAGTCACCCTAGAATAACTTGTGAGTAGTTTATTCCTTTATTTGGTTATAATCTATCTATACTAATAATAAAAGTGCGGGTTTTACAAAATATAGATTGCCTATTTTATCCCTATGATATATTTAATAATAAGGATAATTTTGTAATAATAAGTTATAAATTTATAATAATATATTAACTCAATAAATATATAATAACATACTATAAAATATATATTAATTCATTAGATATGCATTAGGATTCTATTTGATTTCATCCACTTCTAAAAGTCCATTAATCATATCGAATTTAATTGAGGATATTCATAAGGCTATTCGCGGCAGCAAGCTCCAAATGGATCTCTCTATCACTTTTTGGAGCTCTGCAAGCTTCTGTTACTTTTTTCTACAACAGCAAGCTCCATCTTTGGAGCTCTCTAATTTTATTTTTATTTTTATTTTTTAAAATGTAATTCATAATATTTAAAAATTTATAATTTTATTTCATAATTTTATTTCATAATTTAAAATACTACTATATTTATTGAATAGAATAATATTAAAAAATACATTAACTCCTGAAACGGGCCCATATTTCTTCGATCGAATCATCTTGGAGCTTTGTGTGAGCGCTTTGAATTCGATCAAAAAAACAAGAAATTCAAGAGAAAATGAAGAAATGAAGTGTTGTGAGTGGTGTGAAAAATGGGGATATTTATAGGGGAAAAATCTGATTTAAAAAAAACGAAAAAAGGGTCAAAAAACCGTGGACCAATCACGCTTGGGGGCGCAAGCGTGTGCTTGCGGGGCGCGCGCTTGGCAGCTGCTGCCGCGCTTGCAGAGCGCGGCGCGTGCGCCCCTAGCGCGCTCCGCAAGCGCCCCACTGCGGATAGCCTAAAGCTATATATACAATAATAAAACTCAAAATAATGATGAAGAGCTTTTATATCAAAATAAAGTTTTTAATTGAAATTTTTTAAGGATATTTTTAGAATTATACGTTAAAATTCAAAATAATAACACCAAAATATAGTCATGCGAGCTTACTTAACAAAGTACAACTACAAAATCTACAATTATTTTAAAATACGTATACAGTATATATTTATCATTCATGTTCGTAAGAGCCTGCGCCATTACGTTCATGCCCAAAACACACACAGAGACAAAGGAGACTTACACCTGATCTCCACTTTCCGTTAATTTTATTTAGCTGCTATAGTTTCTTGAACTAAAAATTAATTATATTTTACCTAAAAAATACTCATATACGGAGAATCCTACATATAATGATGCAGCTTGGTCTACCAAGATAATACATGTATTGTAGTCTCCTTTTATAACATTTATGTATTTTAAATTTGATAATTACATTGGTTACGTCTCAAGAACTCCTAAATCTTCATTGCACTCATTTTTACTTATAAGTTTTATCTATTTAATTAAGTATTGGTATGAATGATGCATTACACAAATCGATCCATCTTAAGGATTGATTGTATTTTATACCTTGAATTTTGATCTCATGGTTACTTTATATTTTGAATTTAAAAAGGTACAATAATATCATGAACTTGATTAGCTCAGATGTTCACTTAATGACCCGAGTCCATATTTCTCGATAGGTACATCAGGTATTGAACTTCTTATTGTGAGGTCAAAAATTAAAAAACTCAATATTCCACCAAAAATGCAATTTAAAAGCGAAATTTGTATAATTTTAAAAATATATTACTACCACCCTTTGTTAGGGGTACGGAGAAGATGATTAAACAAGAGAATAGAAAAGAGGTAAAAAGCCTATGAATATCAGTTCGAAAGATTTAGGCAATACAAATTCTTGAATATATGTCTTAAACTAATAAATGTATTTCTAATATATATATATATATATATATATAATAAAATCACATTTATTTTTAATGTATAGTTTATTATTTTACATTATTATCCTTAAAATCAAATATAGAATAGGAATATAATATGCAATTCATATTATCCAACTCCCTCAAACTTACACATTGCTTGTACCCAAGCAAGAGATCAAGACCAACACAACACACATGAGCATAGTAAACACAAAGGCCTCAAAACTTTGAAAATAAACCTTCGATCAACACACATGAAAACCATGGATACACAACACATATCATAATAAACTTAAATTATGCCCCTTTGAACTTCAACTCTCTCAAAACAAGGTGAGTGAATATGTGACTTGATGAGGTATAATTAGTCCGCTCCCGCGAAGCCCAATAAATCGGCCCAATTAAAGGTCCAAAGGAACATGGAGGTCCATTATGCCTAAAACATGGAGAAGCCAACCCTCGGTGTCCCCCAAATCAAAAATGGACCAGAGCTCAAATATCTCCATATCCGCTAATTAGGAAATGCAACAGGAGCAAAAAGGTCCCAATCTTAGCGATACCCAATCGGGAACGTTAGAGTAGGAGCAAGGAAGAGTCTACACTCGGAAGTGCACTTATCAGTCACTAGGAGGAGGTCTTACTTGGAGGAAAAGCCATTCAGAAAAGGGATTGTACATATTGTCACGTTGCACCCTCTTATTGGCCGACAATACCTGAGGCAAATAACAGAAAAGTAAGGCAGATGTGGCGTTCCACAGAGCACTGGAGTGTCAGATTGGGAAAGACCATTCTTCCCCGGGTAGTTAGTCTTATACACATGCCTGATAAGACTATCTTGCCCCTGTACAAAATATAGCTGATATACCCATATTAGCCCTCTATGACGATAGTATATAAAGAGATCTGAAGCCCTGTAGGAAAGAAGAGAGAAACTCAATAGAACACAAGGAGATTCACCAGGGCAATCACACTTCAGCAATATTCATAAGGACTTCGTCCTCTCCATTATATCAAATCACCATTATACTTGAAATAGAAGAAAAAGGCATCACATCTCGCACCATACTTCATTCTCTTTACTATTTTTCGTAATCTTGCTTCCCTGTTTGAGTCATATCTTTCCCCTTGTCTTGGTTTTTTCCCTGTTTGGGCGATTTGCATGTTTCTTTACTTGTTAATCATCTTTATCCTCAAGTTCTTCCCACATTTCTCCTCTTAAGCTTGATGCACGTAGAAAATGACTCATCATGACTGAACACTCCAACTCTCAAAATTAAATAAATGTATATATTGGCTCACTCAAAATCAAATGTCATGCAACAATTTTACCATAAGCTTGCCTCTTATCTAACGTCTCCACCTATCGATAGTGTATCTAAACAAGGATCAAATTGGTTAAGGTAGAGAAATATAGACTAAGCGACTTAAATTTACAACTTAAGCAATCAACCTACTCAAATCAACACGAGTATGGATTCAATATCCATCTTCCTCCTCAACACGTCACCATATCATCAGTACTAAACCACAACCCATAATGCTTTGCAAAACTATCCATTTATGCTCACTCTTTTTTTCTTTCACTTTTTTTTTTTATCATTTGTAAGTTGAAGGTACACGTTTAGCACTTTGTGCTTTCCAACACTCAACTTTTCTTATTCTTTTTTACTCTGTTTTTTTCTAGAACTTACAGGGATTAAAAAAATTAAAATAAAACAAAGATATAACCGTGACCTATATTCTTTAGGGAAAATGTTTGAAAAAATATATAAGAGACAGTAGAAAAAAATAAACATATTAAGAAAAAATATACATATTAAAAAATATATATAAAATAAAGATAGTCTTTGTTTATTTAGTCAGCATTTGATATGTTACTATTTAAATAATCATTTAAGGTGGGAATAAATGATTAATTTAGATAATACGTAAATCGATTCACATAATTAAATTTGCTTCCCATTTGAAGATTTAGTATCTTTATAGTATAAATCATAAATTTTATAAGGGTTGTCTAATCTATTTAATGTTCAAATGAGATAGATAAATATAAGTTTGCGAAGAAAAAGACAAAGAAAATTTCTCAAGAATTATGAAGTGCTACATTGAATTAATAATACAATTATGGAATTTTGGAAGAAAAAAATTTAATTTTCATTAGGAATTTTTGAAGGGTACACGTCTCTCCAAACATTAAGCCAACTTGCTCATATACACAATTTTTTGTTCCAAATGTTCATTAACTTATTTGATTCTTTAATGTCAACTAGAGAAAATTAAGAATGGATTTTTTTTTATATAATCAATATTACTATACATATACCAAATTAATTATGCATGTTAAGTTGATATGTTAGACGTGCGGCGCACGTCCTTTCTGCTAGTTATTAAAATGAGTCACTTAATTAATCAGTTCGACCACTATATTTTTTCTTGAAGAAAGCGTTGGACCATTTTTCTTAAATTGGACTTCCAGATAATCAAATTATACATGTGGAAGAGGACTGCTGGTGGTGGAATAAATTCCGCTCAATCATTTAATCCGTAAAATATTTCAATCTATTATCAGAAAATCAAATTTAAATCACAGTCAAAGTTTTGACACGTAAAATTATGCGTGCGTTTTATGGTCCGAGCTGTTTACCTTACCGGGATTGATGTTGAGCCCTCCTACATCAACAAATCAATGTAGATGAAATTATAAAATGCTTATAATTGAATACTAGTAAGGTTTTGTAAATTCTGATTATTAATGAACTTAGAGTAAGAGGAAGTCTAAAGTCCGATAACAAATCATGCTTGACTACTTTTTTCATATTACATCCGTTGCAGAATATAGATAGTGCGGGCCTCAATACACGTATTGATGTGTGTTTTTTTGTTAGACAAATTTTTTTTATTTCATAGAGCATACCCAAATTACAAACTGTTCAACGACGCCCAAATAAGCTTCTTAGCCCGTAGCTACATAAACTCGACCCTTCACCTATGATTATACTCCAATTCCATAAACGACATTTAATTTCCTCTTCTATGCGTATAAAATCCCAAGGATGCCTTCAAAGCAAGCCTTTTACCTCCAATGCCAAAGCATCAAGAAATGATGTTGTATATTTGTGGGTCACTTCATCATACTCTGCCAAACACCTTCGATCTACTTGCACTTCTGGCAAAGGTGCGATGGTCCACGTCCAACAAGTTTCACGCCGATAATATGATTAAGAAGATCTCACACCATTTATTTCTCCCTGTCCAAAAGAGTTATGCGCCAATTTAACTCCCAACTCCAGCTACCCTCATCTCCCTCACCAGACTATCTTTCACCACGCTTAGAATGTAGAGTCTCGACAACTTCGACTTAAGGTTGGCTTCTCCTGCCCACACTCCATTCAAAAAACTACATGTCAATCGTTCCCCAACACTTCACTGATCTGACCCCAATCAATTGGTGTTAATCTCTCCATATGTATGTTTGAAAAAAGATTGATTTTTCTTCAACGTGTTGCAATAACCATTAGACATTAGTCATGTAAATAATATGATGATATAAAGTAAATTTAACAAACATAATCCTAAAGGTTAGTTAAATTAAAATGTAAACCTTATATGCCTTGGAAAAATGTTTGACCATTTTAGTTATTGTTTGAGCTCAAAATGTACTACTTCCATAGAATGAAGCATACATGTGGAAGGCTGGTGGAACTAAATTCGCTCAATCATTTTAATCTATAAAAGTATCCATCTATTATTAGAAAAAAATCAATTTTAAATCAGAGTCAAAGTTTTAGTAATTTATTGACTTGTAAAATTCAGCGTGAGATTTATCATTTATGGCTCGACCGGCTCGGCTACTGTTACCTGAATTTCAATTTCAAATATTTCCTCATATTTTTCGATCTATCCGCCATTCCTTTCTCTCCCATTTACTCTCTCTCTTGTTTCTCTCTCATCATAAAACCAATTTCACAGAGGCTTCTGAGCTATGTAGCAATGTTCAACTCCACACCTAATTCAAAATTTCATTTTCACGTGATTCTTCACTGTAAAGCTTCTCGATATTCCTAATTCACAGACATGGCGACTTCGGCTTTCAAATCAACCACCAAGAGAGCTTCAATCGGCGGCTCCGATTCAGCCCCGCGCTCCCTCCGCCGCTCCCGCAGCCTCAGCCGCTTCTCCCGCCCCATTGCGCCGGAGCAGCCGGATGCCGAGATG
Source organism: Salvia sclarea (assembly GCA_036873715.1). Lineage (NCBI taxonomy): Eukaryota > Viridiplantae > Streptophyta > Magnoliopsida > Lamiales > Lamiaceae > Salvia > Salvia sclarea. Next base: position 3,204,211 of record JAYJMF010000073.1, read on the forward strand.
GACTACAAAAACGTCCCCAGGGGGAAATTCGTCAACACCTCGAGGGGGAGCTCCACGGCGCCGTTCCCGGAGATCAGCTTAGACGATCTGGCGCTCGAGTTCTTCTCCTCTTCCTCGAAGAACGAGAGCGACGGAGGAGGGGCGGTGGAGCGGGAAGGGCGCTCGGCCTCGCGCCGTGGGGAGATTGGGCGCTGGGCGAGCGATACGGCGTCGTCGAGGAGAAGGGGGCGCTCCGTGTCGAGGAGCCGCGGCGACGACGTTTCGAGTACCTCCGCCGCGTCGGGGCCCAAAAATGCTGTCTCGTCCGACGCGGGTTCGCGGCGGAGGAGGTCTGTATCCGTAGCGAGGAGTCGTGGGGAGGCTGTTCCTAACGGGGATAAGGAGGCCGTCGCAGCTGACGCGGGTTCGCGGCGGCGGAGGTCGTTATCCGTGGCGAGGAGTAGTACGAATGCTGTTCCTTCTGCAGACAAGGATGCCGTCGCGGTTGATGCGGGAATGCGGCGGCGGAGGTCGTTATCGGTGGCGAGGTATCAAATTAGCGACTCTGAGGTGCGGCTGCTTCCTTCTTTAATATGTTTATGTGCAATTAGAGACTTTTTGTTCATATATGTATGATAGCTTAGCTTAGGTTGCTTAGTTCACTTGAGCTGACTCCAATATCTGTAAATTCATAAGCATTGAAGTGAGTTTGAGTTTTTAGTACTTTGCTTCTTTTGGTCTGAACAAAGTTATTTTGTTTAAAAACTAAGCACTAAACTTTGGCTTAAGAAATTTATGTATTCATAAGAAATCTACATCTTGTGCTAGTTGACTATAAAGAGACATGATTACCTGTTATATCATGGCTTCATAGCTTCGTTGAACTGCAATGCTGAGCGAAGTTATTGGATAAGTATTTGAGTGTTGTATACTCCTTCACTATGATGGAAGCTATATATATGTTTAGCTCAATGTTACAAACCTTATGATCATGACAATGTAATGAGTTCATTAAGATTTATGTTGAATTATCATTGTATGTGTTTACTTGTGACTCTAAATTAGCTGGTTCAAGGCCTGAAGCATATGGGGAGATGTTGGTTACTCAGTTACTCTGGCTCTTTCCGTGTTGATCTTTTACAAGTCAGAGTAATTGATAGTTTGGCTGTTGTAGCCCTACTGGCAATTCTTGCTTGGAAGTGGGAGCTTTTACAAGTGTAGATGCACGACATATGCAGTTATTTATTCCTGAAGGCAAAATTAACTTCAGAATACATTTAATTTGCAGAGTGACATAGATCGTTCTCGGAATTCAAGCAATCGGGCTACTATGATAGCTCCTAATGGTGGAAATACTCATTTACCGCTGGCATCAAAAGCTACAGCTTCAAGCTACCGCCGACTGGGAAGATCTAGAAGCCAGATGGACCTCTCTCTGATACATGACGGTTATTCTGTAAGATCTTTATATCTTGCCCATACCATATTTGTGATATCTTATCTTATTTACTAGGCTACATTCTCAAAAATTATATTTAAACTCTTTGTTTCTATATACATACTATGAACATTGGGTTTTGATATAATAAACTCAACACTGTATACTCTATGGTGATTTTTATATATGGAACTCCCAGAGCCAGTCTTCTGCCTTAACTGATGACGAATCAAAGGATACTCCTTTTGGGAAAAGTGGATATGAGAAGTTAATCCGAGCAGTTCATGCTCAGAAAAAGGTTAGTTTATCTCTTGTTTTCCTCTCTCTCTCTCTCTCTCTCTCTCTCTCTCTCTCCAGCTCTTGTACAATATATTATATTATGTTGCTGAGAAAGCAGTCTGTAGAAACTCCTTATCCATTTATCATTCTTCTGTGTAACGGCGGACCATCCCTCTGAGGAAGTTGCAAATGGTGGATTCTACGAAGCAATGCGGAAAGAACTAAGACATGCTGTTGAAGAAATCCGAACTGAATTAAATCAAGTTGATTGAAACAAATTAGTTTCCTCAAACTTTATGCTTTCTAGTTTTTTATGGTCAATGTTGTTTCATCTGTTGAACTATTTTTTCTCTGCACAGGCAATGGGAAGAAATCAGACAAATTTATCTAGTGATGACTGCTTGCAGTCAGAAAATTCCAAGACTCTTCAGGATTCCTTCAGAATCAGAGAGAAATATGCACACAAATTGGAGCAGGTGTTTTTCTTTTCTAGTCAGATTTTTGTTAGATAACTGATTTTCTAATGCTCCCTCTCAAACTTAGACTAGGCCCTAGCTGCCCACCATCAATTTTGATCTAGTGCATAGACTCGTGCATTTAGTAATATGTTTTTCCTTATGTTTGCTTGTTGTAGCATGGCCCACAAGTAGAGCTGGCAATTGTTGACCTGCCACAGAAATGACAGATTATTGTTTAGGTGTATCATGTTTGTGTAGACATTAAAAGAGAATGAAAATTTCATCTCTTGCTGTATTTTTGTCAACCAGTTAAACACAAAAAAAGTGTTAATAGATACAGTAACCTTTAACTGACAATACTATCCTAATAGTGAAGATAATATATACAAAAAATTATATATTTATTAATATTGTTATTTGGAAACATTTAAGTGTAGTTATTCCTATAATTGTTTCATTCCATATGTATCGTGTTGTGTACTTGTGTCAACATGAAACACAACATGATGACATGAATTGACAGCTCTGCCCGCAAGGCCCAAGTTAATTTGTTTTCTTTAGTGAAGTTGAATGTGGGCACCATCAGTTTTAGTCTGGTTGTTTGATTAGTTTATCAATGAGTCATAACATGTAGTTTCATAAGAGCAACTTAGTCAATGTACTTTGATTTGCTTCTTTAGCATGCCACATAACTCTTTAGTCTGGTTTCATAGAATACCAACTTTAATTTATTGCAGCAGAGATATTGGGATTCTTTGAAAGGATATATGACAGAACATAGTACAAATGCCACATGGCTTTTGTTTTCTCAATTAATAATAACAATATTAAACGATATAGCCAGACGAAAAATTGTAAATAACTTGCAAAATTGTTGAATTCCCCTATAAAGCAAGTTCGGTTGCACGACTTAGGTGAACTTTTTCTTATTTACTTACTTCTATAAAATTAATTGTTCACCGTGATTAAGAATATCATAAGAAAAGAAACTACATAATGAGCAGTTTCCTAATTTAGCCCTATTTGAGGTGCATATAATGTTTTCAAGTAGGCGATGGATATATTGAAGTATATTAAATTACAGCAATTTGAGAAAGAAATTAAAACAGCACAGGTAAATTTAGAAAAGTTGCCCATATAATTGGGATGGATGGAGAAGTAATATGTTTTCTTAAAACTTGGAGTCAAATGGTTAATGATTAAAGGACAACATTCTTTATAAGAAAATGCAGAATTTATAAGATTTTGCTACTTTTGGGTTAGGTCTGATTATTCATGAAAGCTGAATCTAATCCTCACGTAAAAGAAAATTATGTATGGTGCCTATTGATAGCTAAAAGGTTCATTTTAAGCAACTGAGCTTATTTTGTTATTCAATATCATACATGACAAAAATCATTTGAACAATGCTTTGCAAATTAGCGGTACCTTACCCTTTAAAGTTGGGTTGAAATTTCATGATCAGAAGACCCAACTTAATGTGGCTTCATTTGCAATTTTTCATGAACTCAAACTTTGAATCATAAGATAGTATCCTCAGTTTATAATGTTTTATTGGAATCCAACTTTTTTTTGGGGACAAGTTATTCAGATTCTGAAATTTCTGAGGGCAGGTTCAAGTTTTTGAGAATTGAATATTTCAATATCTGTTATTAGAGTAATAAGAATTGAACCTCAGTGAATAGAATATATTTGCGCTGAACTCTTAAGGATTAGAGTTTGGAATCCCTTTAGTTTCTTTTTACTCTTCTTTTAATTTTTTAAGACAAATATTTAATAGACAGTATGAGACCATGTGGATATTTTCAGTCAGTCTTGTTGTATGGAATCTTCTTTTGTACATTGTAGTTGGAAAAGCGGAAAAAGAATCTTCTTACTGAAATGTTGATTGAGGAGCAATGTGGTCGAGAGGTCTGTGAAACTTATGAAGAACTTCCTAATTCAAGAACTTCAGATGTGACAGAGAAGCCGACACTGCCCAGAAAGGTGTTTCACGAATATGGTTATTACATTGTTTGCGTCTAAACTGTTAGGTTTAACAAAAGTTTTCATGTCTATCTAGAAGCAATATAATCATATTCCTGACACTCATCGTTTTGATGTTCTAAAGAGAGGCAGTGATAGAAGTAGTATGTCAGAAAGACTGATTGAGGATGCAGAAAGGTACTTTGAGGACTTCATCTCTAATATTGAAGATACGGATTTATCTTCCTTTGATGGGGAAAGAAGCGATGAAAGCTCAACTTTAGGAGGTATGGTGAAGGGAAGAGACTTCACAGTAGGAGAGGCCGAAATTTGCAGGACACCAGCAGGATATACTACTCGCCCTGCTGAAATGGATGGTGTTAGTTTGCCTTGGTTGCAGTGGGAGACTAGCCATGATAGTTCGCCATGTGGAAAGACCAAGGTACAAATTCCTACGACTCCGGAAGCTCCACAGAGGGACTCCGAAAAGGTTAGCTTCTAAGACTCACTTGCAATATATTTGATTGATCTTCTGCATCATGTGCCCTCAAAAAGGTTTGAACCGGTTTTCATCTAATCATTTTAAAAGATTATAAATCTCTACTCATTAGCCAACTCATTAACATGCACTACATGTTAAATTTGTCACTATAATGTTCTCAGATATGAAAGACCATTTGACATTGAATAAGCATTCAGATAGTCAGATCGATTTGCATTTTACATTGTACTATCCTGAAAATTTAAGACATGTCTTTCTTCGTTACCAACTATAAACATGTGCAAACTCTGATTGGTTTCAAAGGTATCTATCTCTTCCCTATTCTGGTATGACACCTTTTCCACCATGGTAACATTTCTGGAAACCATCATAGATTCTGATCAAAATTGGTGTTTGAATTAGGACTCAAGCCAATTGCACGATCCAAGTAGCTATTCCACGAGCAGTCATGGTAGTTGGAGCCCAGGAATTTTCCATAGTTCTCCAATGGATAAAAGAGAAGAGGTATGTCCAACAAAAACTGGGAATGATTGTCTGTCCAGATTTGACATGGATGAGTACCTTAATCCTCACAATAATGAGGAAATATTGTTTGAAATGTATCGAGAACGAAACAGAATTGGTTTGGGTGGTCTGTTGCTGTGTGCTGGGGGTGGATTGGGCCTTCATTAATTTCTAATGTGATGTAGAATTCATATTCAAAACTGAAATAGTTGTGATATGATGATATGTAGAGCTGATGTTTCTTTCAAATGCAAATAAAACTTTGAAATTGATCATTTTTGCTCCCTTTTGTACACTGCACCTGGTTCCTGCATATAGATGGATTTCCATTAAGTTTGGTTCATTTGTGTATCTTCATTTCATCATTTGTCTCTAGCCATGACAGCAATATTTTTTTTCCGGTTCCAACAATATGATTGTATGGAGGTTAATTACAAAATCAAAGATTGGACCCTAGCTGATTATTTGAAAATAAAATTAGAGGATCCTTGGCCTTGTATATGTTAATAATATACACAAATACAAATAAAGCTACTACAAATGGGAAAGTGAGCTTGTAGCACTCGATCGGTTGTCTTGAAGAACCCAAATCTTCCGGCTGAATGGTGTTGAATATTCCAAGTCTCCCCTTAATAATTTTTCATCCACTCAAAAAGTTCAAACAAATGGTCGTCACTACAATTCTACCACCCTTATTTTAGTTGTATGAATGTAAAATAAGCTTTTGGAGATTCAGCAATAAAAAACTTCACACTTTCACAATTATATCACTCCCTTCATTCCACAAACTTATGCATATTTTCCCATTTTGATATGTTTCGTATATTTATCTACTTTTCATTTTTTGGATGATTCCACATAATATTTGATATCTATACCCCTTTTCAAAAAATTATTAATAATATGTATATCAATATCCTTTTGTAGTACACATTCTTCACTAAAATTAAAGAAAATTGATCAATTATTAATATAGAATTGGTACAAGGGGTACCAAACCCTTCAACAAGTTATATTTCTACACGAAGATTTGTACAAAGGGTCCTCGACCAGTTATTAAACTTATTATTATAAGAGCAATCTTGTATTACGCACCAACTTCAAAATCTACATTTGCTCCTCCTCTAGCCTCTTACGAGTTCAATGTAATTTTTCAAAAATCACCTTATTATTTTTCTATAAAATGTGTATTATCTTCTTAAAGCACCATACAGTAAAACCTCTATAAATTAATAACCTTGGAACCATGAAATTTTATTCATTTAGAGAGATATTAATATATCGATAAATTAATATTTATTAATTAAAAGAGAGATTTTTTAAATTCAGTAAATTTAGTATATATGTATTCAAAATAAATGAATTCATATATATTTCATTGATTATATTCATGCATCAACCAATT
>JAYJMF010000073.1:3224297-3239710 GCA_036873715.1 Salvia sclarea
AATTAGAGTTTGTAATCAAAGAAATAAATTTGTGTCAAGCTTAAAAAATACTAATTCAATTGAAAAAGAAATTATGTGATTATTCGTGTAGTGTAAAGTGATTGAAATAAATTAAAGAAAATAAATAAGTGAATTGGAAGGAAATAAGGAAATAAAAATCTGTGGTTCTATATAAATTAAAATCTACATCTTTTCAATATCACATTTTATACAAATTAATTAAAATTTAATAAACTCTAGAAAGAATATTGCTTTAATATGAACTTTAGAAAGTATACGAAATTAGAGTTTCAATATAAAATAAACTTTTGAAAAATTTATCCAAAAATATTTATTATATGAAACTTGATTAAAAAAATATTAAAATACATTAAATGAAGAATTTAGATAAATAGAATTAGAGAATTGTGAGGATGCTACGTAGGGCCTAAAATCGTGGTATGAACTCGATTTATTTTGCTATGTAGAATAAGACGACGAAGAACAAAAGTTGTAGAATTTTGAAAGCAAGCTCGAAATACTATTTTAGAACATGAAGTAGTAAATAAAACAAATATAATTATAGAATGTAATTAGTGAAGGGGGAGAATGCGTATACAAATTCACAGTTGACAACATCAACTGATTTCAGCTCCCGCTTCTTGTATATTTCCGGTACACATTGAAAGTCAGTAAACCAGAAGAAGCATGGACATGCTTTAGTTAAAACCATAACTACATGTCTATATACGCATCAGGCACCACTCAGATATTGAGAGATAACGGCGACACTCTGACGTCGTGGAGCCAGGAATTCTACTTCCTTTGGCAGAGCATCCAAGTGAGCCAGGGATGTAAGAACTTGGTAACTGGCATGGAAGTCTCCACATCACGTCTCCCAAATCCGAGAGCAGCCCAGCTTCAGGGGTAGCACAGAATGTGATAAGAAAAGGTGATGTTGTATGAGTATGTGTGCTTCAGAATGCGTATGCTAGTCTAGACATCAGAGAGATATCTCCAGCCAAAGATATCTATTCTTCTGAGTTCACTTGTTTTACAGGATTTTGCTTACAATTGCATCTTCATATCTGGTGAATTTCCATTAATTGTTGGACAAACCTTTATCCATATCCTAGCTTCTCACTACATGTGAGATTTAACATATACATCCAATAAAATATTCCACAGGCTTTGGTCTTGCAAGAGGAGATGAGACCGGAGGCAGCACAAACCGTGTAGTACGTATGGCTACATTACAAGCAAATCCTTCTTTGAAAACATAACATTAATTAGTCTTTCATGCAGCGGCTATATGTCCCCCGAATATGCTGGGGAAGGCCTCTTCTCAGTGAAATCAGATGTACTACTTGAAATTGTCAGTGGTAAGAGAAACAGGGGTTTTCATCCTAGAGATCACCTCCTCAACCTTCTTGGACATGTAAGTATTACAACCTTGAACCCTTATTTCACACGAAACATCACGAAGAAGAAAGGTCAATGGAGTTGATCGATCCTTGTATGAAAAATTCATGTGATGTGTCTCAAGTGGAGAGATCAATCCATATTGGCCTTTTATGTGTACCCACAAGATAGGCCAAACATGTCTCAAGTGCTACTCATGCTAAGCAACGACGGGGTGGTCCTGCCTGAACCTAAACATCCTGGTTTCTTCACTGGAGCAAAAATACTTAAAAGCGAAACTCCAGTTAGCTCAAACACATCAAGTTCGACAAATATCACACTGCCAGAGGCTAGATGAGTTAATGATAGATTAGTACATAATCCCTCATCTTCAGCTTTCTTGCTTCCAATCCTTGCACACTTATCTCTACTCAGTCAGACTAGCTATTGTAATACTTTGCAGCATCTGAAGAATCAATTGTACCTTTATTAGGATGTGGTAGGAATCACATCTCGACACACTAAAACAAACAAAGACACTGCACAATAATATTGAAAGTTTCTTTTTTCTTATGACACTCATAGGAAATAATGTTCTCTACTTACAACTAATTACAGAACAAGTATGACTAAAATGTTAAAATTGTAAGTGCTTTACAGAACTTTACCCCACAATCAACTTGAAACTTGCAAATTTAAGTTATGTTCTATAAAAATACACTCTAAAACTTCATCTGGCCTCCAAGTCAGTAATGGTGATTGTTCCATTCTCTGACTCGACAAGTGGTAACGTACTACTACTGCCCAACGCTCTGGAACTTCTGTGGATGAAAAATCCAGGCTCTTTAGGTTCAGGCAAAACTGCTTCATCACTTCCTAACATAGAAACCACAGATGAAATGGTTGGCCTGTCATCTGCTAATTTTTGAACGCATAATAATCCCACTTGCATGCATCTCTTCACTTCACACTCCCTATATGTATCATCCAAACATTCATCCATCAACTCCAAAATCTTCTTTTCTTTCCATAGCAACCATGCCTACCACCATAATAACCAGCTAACTTTATATTCATTTATATGTGACATTAATATTTGAAGTGGTTCTTATAAGTGAAAATGGCATGAAAGTATTAATTTGCTTACATGGCCCAAGAGGTTAAGATAGTGTTCGGAGTCTCCATATCCTCGGTTCTTTTTTCCACTAATTATCTCGAGCAACACCACTCCAAGACTAAAGATGTCAGATTGAACTGAGAATTTCCCATCCATTGCATATTCTGGGGCCATGTATCCACTGCATCAAATTCTTGATCTTAATGCCACCATAGAAAATAATGCAAGGAATTTTATGATATAAAAGAAAACTTACTATGTACCAATGACTCTTTTGGTTCGAGCAAGAGATTGATCCTCTTCAAAAATTCTTGCTAAGCCAAAATCTGAAATCTTTGGAGTTAAATTTCCATCTAATAAAATGTTGTTCGTTTTGAGATCCCTGTGAATAATCTTCAATCTGGAATCGTGATGGAGATATAGAAGGCCCCTTGCAATCCCCATGATAATATCGTAACGCATGGGCCATGTCAATAGTGTTCTCCCACTGTGGTCTGCAATTAAATGATTGAACATAAAGTGAATGCGTTTATCTCTTTCAGGTATGGCATGATATGGGAGTATGGAATTCACAAGCAAAATGAAAAGATGAAGGACAAATCAGAGTATACCAAAAACAAAATGATCAAGGCTTTTATTCTGCAGGTATTCATAGATTAGCATCCTTTCCTCTTCTTCTATGCAACATCCCAAAAGTCTGACGAGATTTCTATGTTGAAGTTTAGCAATCACCAAAACTTCATTTCTAAACTCTTCAAGACCCTGTCGTGAAGATCTCGATAACCTTTTCACTGCTATTTCTTCTCCGGATGGCATGCTGCCCTGCTTATGCATGTTAGTATAAAATTAAGGATGTCGAAGTATTGTTCTTGTCCAACTTGATTTCTCTCAGTTGGTAAAATACCTTGTAAACAGTACCGAAACCTCCAATTCCAATGATGTGTCCCGTTGCGAAATTATTTGTTGCTTGTACAATTGTTGCCATTTTGATCATAGGTACTTCAAAATTCTCATCATTCCCTTTTATTGCTAAAAGGGAAAAAATAATGCATTAGCTTGAGTTTATGCTGTGAACATGAATAACTTCTCTTTTTTAGAGCAGTCCACTACATGGTCTGAATCGTTACCTTGCTTCTTTCGTCTTGCCATAAAAAGTACACCTCCATTAATAATGGCTGAGACGAGAACACCAGAAGCAATTGATATCACTAGCGTAGGCCTTATATATTCCTTCTCCATCTCCTCCTCTACACCCAAGTTGGAATCTACATACGAAAGCATTGGTGTGTGTAGTTAGGTTGGGTCTGATCCATGTTTCCCTCTAAAGGAGTAAAGGCAACACAGATTCCAAATATGGACAGAGCATATGACACATTGCTAAAATGTACTTGTACATTTACATCCAATTTTTTTCACTCCCTCGTCTTCTAATTGACAGCATATTTTGTGTGTTACTTTACAAAATGTTGGTTTAAGTGAAAGTCAGTCAATTAAAAGAGCTTCTATGTATGCAAACAAAACTAGGATTCAGAATATGCATGCAGACTAGTTAATCTGATCAGGTCTATATAGTATAAGGAAATGGTAATTATGAAATACATTACCTAGTTGAGAAAGTGGCAGACGGATATAGATATTTTGCTTACTATCTGGAAAAGAAAGCTCTTTGGTATCAATGAGATCATGAAACCAAATCAAGCAGCCAGTGCCTCCATTGGTGATGAACGGATTAGCATAAGCAGTGCAATTACAGTTTCTGAAGCACTCAGCTTTGCACTCACCAAGGCTCATGGTTGTATTTAACCAAAAACTCAACATGTCAGGATATTTGACCCCTCTAACCTCTAGGAATCCATCTCCACCCTGACAATCTAATGGTTGAGTTCTAGTGCACCCACCCAACCAATCTTGAAGGTCCCAATCGTTTTGGAACTTTGGGGCGAATCCTCCTAAACACTCGCATCTGATTGGCCAGTCCGGCCTGCAGATACTGTTAGGACCACAACTGCCATATTCATCACATGGATCCAGAGGAAACATGGTGGCAAGATTCCACTTGGCTTTTCTGAGATTGAGAGCTAGGCGCAGAAGTGAACCAGATGTATCTAAAGTGGATCTTAGGAGAACTGAGCTCTGGTAGGGGTCTCCAACAGATATCAGCCTCCCCTCTCTGAAAATCAACTCTGGTTTGTAAATGCCATTGGGAAAGTTTAGAGCACCGCCGTAATATTTCCCATTCCACTGTCCGATTCGGTATCTTTTAGTTGCCCCACTCATTCCCAGAGCCACCACCTCAGCCAACCCCCTGTTTTGGATCTTGAGAACAAAATCACCAGGAGAAGGATCATCCGCATTTCTCCATGATGTCAAATACCTTATCACACCAGCATCAACATCGTCCACCATCTTCATTCCTGGTAACAGGGTGTCAGTTGGATAATGGAAACTCTGCCATATCGTGCTCGTCTCATCTGCAACAACCAAATTTCCAGAATCCAGCAGCTCTAAAACTGGATTTGTTGCCACCCCTGATGAACTCCCCCACCAAATAATGCTTTTGCCACTACTTATAACAAGACTTCCATTTCCGGAAATCCTCAAAATTGCTGCTTGTGAGGGAGCGATAGGATTGACTCTGTTTGCAACCCAGAGTACGACATCTGGTGTGCTCTTGTACCATATCCCCAAGAATCTATTCAAAGATTTTCCAGGGCTGAAAAACCCCATTTCAAAAACTTGGTTTTTGGAAACGAGAATCTGCCCAATTACAAGCGTTTGATTGGGAAAGAGACTGCAATTTTCAACTGCTCCAACTGTTAAACTCATTAAGGAAAGGGAGCAGAGGATTGTAGTGAAAAAGAAGTGCGCCATCTTGAAATCTGATTTCATTTGCTCATCACTCTTGATGGTAGAACATCACCGGGAAAACGAAAATGGAAAGGAAACTCGGAATGTAGAAAATTCCAAGGATGTAAAGAGTTGCACCTAACTAACCATTTAAAAAAGTCAAAATCGTAGAAATTTGCCTGCCTTTCTACAATTCTACTTCTATCAACTCCAACGACTAGTGCCAATGCCATGCGCTTATTCTCATTATGCAATTTTATTAGTATTACCCGTAGTTATCTTATCATAATTTTCACATTGCAAAAGAATCTTCGTAAAAGAAATAATGTAACAAGGTTGAAAATTCACGATGATCTGCCAATTGATGGTGACATTACTGAAGGATTGAATTTCCAAATATGATATGATATCTAGGGCTTGTGTTCCAAGAAAAATCAAATTTATGAAATTTAGATCAGTCCCTTAATGTTTCTGAAATTTCACAGAAGGAACAAAAAGTAATCTTCTTAGCTTATAGTATTTGAAGTACTGGAAAGTGATAAGGTGGTGGATGAGATGTCTAAGCATAGCAACATGGCTATTTTCCAAATTACATTACACTATATGCAATTCCTAACGTTGAAAACTTAACATTAATGCTTCACTTCACTCAAAAGAAAGGTCAGTGGAATGGAACGATCCTCGTCTGAAGATTCATGTGATTTGACCCGAGCTAAAGCATGTCCCCAGTTGTCTGAACAACACCAAAGCAAGACATGTCCAACGGCGTTGTCCTGCCCCAACCTAAACACAAACGCCATGAGATGAGTTGATGATAGATCAGGCAATGCATCATCTCTACTCACTGTGTCACTGACACTAGCAATGCCTCTCCATGTGTCACCGCAAGTTTGTAGTGAATAATATCCTCATCTGGCCTCCAAGTCAGTAATCGTCATTGTTTCATTCTCTGACTCAATACGTCGTGATGTATTACTTCCTACTGGGCTGCAACTTCTTTCGATAAAATATCCGGGCTCCTTTGGTTCAGGCAAAACTGCTGCATCACTTCCTAACATTGAAACCACTGATGACATGTTTGGCCTATCTTCTGCAAATTTCTGAACACACAATAGCCCCACTTGCATACATCTCTTCACTTCACACTCCACAAATGTATCATACAAACATTCATCCATCAACTCCAGAATACTGTTTTCTTTCCACAGTAACCATGCCTGTCATAATGATCACCCCATAAGTTTTTTCAGAATATTAATGTACATCAAAATGGCGTAGAAGTATATATTTATATACATGACCCAAGAGGTTAAGATACTGATCAGAGTCTGCATATCCTCTGTTCTTCTTTCCACTAACTATCTCCATCAAAACCACTCCAAGACTAAATATGTCAGATTTAACCGAGTATTTCCCATCAATAGCATATTCAGGAGCCATGTATCCACTGCATTAAATTATTGATTATAAGGACACAATTGAGAATTATGAAGTAAATCAATGATATGAAGTAGCTTACTATGTTCCAATAACTCTTTTTGTTCTAGCAAGAGCCTGATCCTCTTCGAAAATTCTTGCTAACCCAAAATCTGAAATTTTTGGACTTAAATTCCCATCTAGTAAAATGTTGTTCGTTTTGAGATCCCTGTGAATTATCTTCAATCTGGAATCATGATGGAGATATAGAAGGCCCCTTGCAATCCCCATGATAATGTCATAACGCTTAGGCCATGTCAAAAGTGTTCTCCGATTGTGATCTGCTATTATTGAGCACCATGTGAATGTTAACTGTGGATTCAATTATATCTCTGGAATAGGACAGGATGAAAGTATGGGATTTCACAAGGAAAATGAAAATGTTTTGGGTTCTGAGTGTACCAAAAACAAAATGATCAAGACTTTTATTCTGCAGGTATTCATAGATTAACATCCTTTCCTCTTCTTCAATGCAACATCCCAAAAGTCTGACAAGGTTTCTATGTTGAAGTTTGGCAATAACCGTAACTTCGTTTCTGAACTCTTCAAGACCTTGTCGTGAATATTTTGACAACCTTTTGACAGCGATTTCTTCTCCTGATGGCAAGTTCCCCTGCTTATGCATGTTAGCATACAAGTAAGGCTGTCAAAATATTGTTTTTTTCCAACGTCCATACATTACCTTGTAAACAGGACCGAAACCACCAGCTCCAATCATGTTTTCAGTCGAGAAATTATTCGTTGCTTGCACGATAGTTGCCATTTTGATCATAGGTAATTCTGAATCCTCATCATTCCTTTTTACTGCTAAAAGGCCAGAAGAAATCAGAATAAATGCTTCAGTATTAGCTTGAGTTTAGGCTTTGAAAAGAATGAACTCTCTTTTTTAATGCAGTCCATTCAACTGTTACCTGGCCGCTTTTGTCCTGCCAATAAAACAGATGCATTACTAAAGGCTGAGACTAGAACACCGAGAGGAAAAAGAATAAAATCAACACATCAGAATTATCCCGAGTTGAGCATAATAAACTCTCTTTTCTAGATTAGTCCACTACAAAGGTTCAATTGTTACCTTGCTTCTTTCGTCTTGCCATAAAATGTACACCTCCATTAATAATAGCTGAGACAAGAACACCGGAAGCAATTGATATCAGTATTAACTTCATAGGAAAAACCTTATCCTTCTCCTTCTCCTCCTCGAAGCCTGTGTTAGAATCTAGAGGAAAAGTTACCAGTAAGGACGGAGCATGATAATTGATATTAGTGTATAACTAAAAACCTCTAAATTGGTGCCATAATTTCACTCTCTCTTCTTCCAACTAACAGTATAGCTGGTACACTTGTTATACAAAGTGTCATCAATACAAGCAGTTTCGATGTTTACTCAGTGCTTTTACACAAACAATTACGATTGACAATATGCATGTAAAGGTATTATATCTCAATTCTCTTATCTTGCATTATGTCAGAAGTATGATGCTCTAGATTTTGTATGTGAGTGGCAGTATGAAACGACTCACGTAGTTCAGAAAGTGGCACACGGATATACATGTTCTGCTTACTATCTGGTGCAGAAAGCCCTTTGGTATCAATGAGATCACCGAACCACATCAAGCAGCCAATGTCTCCTCTAGTGATGAACGGATTAGCATATGCCGTGCATCTACAGTTTCTTAAGCACTGAGTTTTGCACTCACCAATGCCCATGGTTGTATTCAACCAAAAGCTCAACATGTCAGGATATTTGACCCCTTTAACCTGAGCAAATCCATCTCGACCCTGGCAATCCAACGGTTTAGTTCTGGTGCATCCACGCGACCAATCCTGAAGGTCCCAATCCTTTTGGAACTTTGGGGCAAATCCCCTAAAACAGTGGCATCTAATTGGCCTATCAGATCTGCAAATACAGTTAGGACCACAACTAGCATATTCGTCGCATGTATCTTGAGGAAACGTGATGACATGATTCCACTTGTCTTTTCTGAGATTCATGGTATGGCGGTGGAGTGAACCAGATGTATCCAAACTAGTTCTCACCGGAATTGAGCTCTGGTAGGGCTCTCCCATGGATATGAGCCTCTCTTGTTTGAAAACCAAATCTGGATTGTAGATGGAATTGGGAAAGGGTGTGCCACCGCAAAAATACATCCCATTCCACTGTCCAACTCTGTATCTCTTGGCTGCCCCTTTCACTCTCAGAGTCACCACCTCAGCCAACCCCCGGTTTTGGATCTTGTGAGCAAACTCACCGGAAGAAGGATCATCCTGATTTCTCCATGATGTCAAATACCTCTCCACACCAGCATCATCATCGTCCACCATCTTCATTCCTGGTAACATGGTGTCAGTTGGATAGTCGAAGCTCTGCCATATCGTGCTCTTCTTGTCGACAACAACCAAGTTTCCAGAATCGAGGAGCTGTAAAACTGGATTTGTTGCCACTGCCGGTGAATTCGCTAACCAGATTATGCTTTTTCCTCTGCTTATAACAAGACTTCCATTTCCGAAAACCGTCAAACTTGCTTCTTCAGAGGGAGCGATGGGATGGTTTCTGTTTGCAACCCAAACTACGACATCTGGTGTGCTCCTGTACCATATTCCCATGAATTTGTTCAGAGATTTCCCCGGCGAGAAAAAACCCAGTTCAAAAACCTGGTTTTGAGAGACCAAAGTCTGCCCTGTAACAAGCGTTTGATTTGGAAAAAGAATGCTATCTTCAACTGTTAAACTCGAAAGGGGGATGATGTGAAGCATAGAGCAGAGGATTGTAGTGAAAAAGAAGAGCGCCATGTTCAAATCCGTGCAGCTTCGGAATTATTTCTGCTGATTGTAGAACAACAGCGAAAAAATAAATGAAAATGAAATGGATAAAAGTCAAAGTAGGAAGAAATAAAGTTCAATGATTATGAGCGCGATAGTCCAATCTGAGTCATGTATAAGGCCACAGTTAAGGACACTAGGCACCCCTGAAATCGAGTATATATGTAATTTACATATTGTCTTTATGCATAAATAAATAAATATTTTAGTTGATTGTTTAAATCATCGTGTTAATTTTGTCAGACACGAAGTCAACTTTGTTACTCACCGTTCCGCTCGTTTGTCCAAAATTTATCCATCTATGTTATATATATTTGGAATGAGCCTCGAATTGTAAAGGAGGGTCCTCTAGTTATGCCATGAATTTATGATCATAAATAGAGTTGATCCTTCTTTTCAAAATACATAAATATTAGTAAAACTTACTACTATAAGTTATAAATTGACCTATCTCACTTGTTACGCGCAAGTGCTACAGAAAATCAAATTGATCAGCGTGACACGTGAGCCACAAGGCCAATACCCAATTTCCTTCATTATTTTTCTTCCCTTTATGCAACTTCACCTAATTTATTATTTTCTTATATAACTTTTTGTTAGTGTTGTTATTTAACTCTAATTACTTTTATAGTTTGTTCTTTCTTTACCTATCTTTTGGTGTAGAATTGTGTAGTAATTTGAAGAGACTAAAAAAATCTCTTAATTGAATCACAAAAGAAGGAAGACCAAATTTACAAGGAATCTCAAGCAAGTGATAATAAGGGTTGACCTAATAACAATTAGAAGAGGTGGAGATAAGGCCTATTTTCGTGGAAACAACTTTTCCACAACCAAAGTGGGTGAAGGATTTAAAGCTTGGCGGATAAAGTATTTCCTATTTCTAATTCATGTAAGATGGCCATGAGTCTTGCTTGAAAACTGTTCTGAAAATCAAGAGCTATCCAAATATTTGTGTTTGTAGTGAGAGTGTTTTTGTAAAATTTATT
The DNA here is from genome assembly GCA_036873715.1 of Salvia sclarea. NCBI lineage: Eukaryota > Viridiplantae > Streptophyta > Magnoliopsida > Lamiales > Lamiaceae > Salvia > Salvia sclarea. Next base: position 3,234,924 of record JAYJMF010000073.1, read on the forward strand.
TACAACATTTTGTGTTTTGTTTTGTACTTCTTGTAATTACAGTGATAACATTTTGTGTTTTTTTATGCTTATGTGGAAAATACATTTCACATACTCTTACAATATAAATTATAATTCTCACATCATATTCAGACCTTTTACGTCAGAATTTTCAACCTAAAATTATAAGCCAAGACTGTACAGTGTAGCCCACACCCAAAAATTTGATGTTTTTGCAATTTTTAAATGTCATAATACTTTTCAAATCGACTCAACGGTCATGCCCTAATCTATAATCAATCATATATTTAAGTTATCCTATGTTAATGTTTGACATGCGCGTGTTAATTAATGTAGTGGTAGAGTTGTTAACACCTTATATAAGGTCCCTCTAATCTTCTTTATTAATTGACAAACCTAATAATTATAAGTTTGATTAAATGATTAAAAAAAATTAAACACATTGTACTTGTTCTCTTTTCTTTTTCTTTTCCTTTTCATTTTCCTTTTTACTTTTTTACGTTTTTTCCCCCTTTTTTTTTGTTCTTTTCATTTTCTTTTCGTTTTTTTTGCCTTTTCATTTTTTACTTTTCAGTTTTTTCACTTGTTTTCCTTTTCCTTTTCCCTTTTCATTTTTTTTTTCCAATTTTTTCTTTTTATTGTTTTTTCATTTTCTTTTCGTTTTTATGTTTTTTTTTCTTTTTTTTAATTGGACATAGTTATTAGAAATAACACTTATTTTATCAGCCATTTCGTATTTCCTTTTTATTTTATAATTTTATTTTATTTGAATTAAAATAAGTAATTTTGATAGTGTTGTTTTGTATTTCTTATAAATTGACACTCTTCGTTATTAGGAATGACACTTCTAGCATTATAAAATGCAACTTTTAACATTATAAAATTGCACTAATAATTATTCAAAATTGGCACTGTTAGTTATACAAATTAAGTGACACTTATAGTAATAACAAATTGTTATTCGAAATGGCACTAATAGTTATCCAAATTGGCACTGTTAGTTATACAAAGTGGCACTTATAATGCTAACAAAAAATTATTCGAAATGGCACTAATAGTTATTCAAATTGGCACTAATAGTTATTCAAATTGGCACTGTTAGGTATACAAAGTGGCACTTATAGTTTTTCAAATTGGCACATTTTAGTTTTAAGTGTTTAGGAATTAGGGTTTAATTTTAGGGGTTATGATTTAATGTTTAGGGGTTAGGGTTTAGTTTTAGTTATTTGAAATGACACTTGTTATGATATAAAGTGGCTTATTGTGATATAAAGTGGCACATAGTGATATAAAATGGCACTCTTTGTTATTCGTAATTGCACTAATAGTTATTCGAAACGACACTAATAGTTATTCAAATTGGCACTGTTAGTTATACAAAGTGGCACTTATAGTGTTTCAAAATGACAGTGTTTAGTGTTTAGGGTTAGATTTTAATGCTTAGGGACTAGGGTTTAGTTTTAGTGGTTAGGGTTTAGTTTTAGAAAGTTAGGGTTTAATGTTTAGGGGTTAGGGTTTAGTTTTAGGGGTTAGAGTTTAGAATAAATAATAGCGCACTATTTGTTATTCGCAATGGCACTAATATTTATTCAAAATGACACTTTTAGTTATTCAAATTGGCATTATTAGTTATACAAAGTGGCACTTATAGTGTTTCAAAATGACATTTTTTAGTGTTTAGGGTTAGAGGTTAATGCTTAGGGGCTAGGGTTTAGTTTTAGAAGGTTAGGGTTTAGTATTTAGGGGTTAGGGTTTAGAATAAATAATAGTGCATTATTTGTTATTCGCAATGGCACTACTGTTTATTCAAATGACACTTTTAGTTATATAAAGTGGCACTTATAGTGTTTCAAAATGACATTTTTTAGTGTTTAGTGTTTAGGGTTAGAGTTTAATGCTTAGGGGCTAGGGTTTAGTTTTAGAAGGTTAGGGTTTAATGTTTAGGAGTACGTAAGGGTTTAGTTTTAGGGGTTAAGGTTTAGAATAAATAATAGTGCATTATTTGTTATTCGCAATGACTTTAATAGTTATTCAAAACGGCACTTTTACTAATATAAATTGGCACTATTAGTATTTTAAATTGACACTCTTAATTATACAAAAAGGCACTAATAATTATTTAAAATATTACTATTAGTTATACAAAATGACACTTATAGTGATATAAAATGGAAAAAGAAATGAAGAAAAGAAAAGGTAAACAAAAAGAAATAAGAACAAAAGAAAACAAAAAAGGGAAAACGAAATGAAAACAAATGAAAACTGAATAAATAAATAAATAAATAAAACAAAAAGAAATGAAGAAAAGGAAAGGAAAACGAAAAAAATACTAAGAAAGAGAAAAAAAAAATGAAAACAAATGAAATGGGAAACAAAATCCAAAAGGCACACATTCCTGGGATTCGAGCACAAGCAAGACGAATATGAGGCGATATTAAAAATATTACTTAATAATTATTTTATGTGAACTTATTTTTATTTTTCATAGTAAATTAGGAAAAATATATAAATGTCAAAATAAGGTTAAAATATATATATGGATAGAGGAGAAATGGTAACCATTAGGTTTGGTTACGTTTAACAAATTGGATCTAATGTCGACTTAACCGCCCATACATTTATCTTAGAATAACATTGACAGTATTTGCGGAATGTTGTAATTATTATCTGGCCTCCAAGTCAGTAATGGTGATTGTTTGATTCTCTGACTTAAAACTTGGTGATGTTAATGTATAACCTCCCACAGCCACAGCCACAGCCACAGGGCTGCAACTTCTTTCGATAAAATATCCGGGCTCTTTTGGTTCAGGCAAAACTGCTGCATCACTTCCTAACATTGAAACCACTGATGACATGTTTGGCCTATCTTCTGCAAATTTCTGAACACATAATAGCCCCACTTGCATGCATCTCTTCACCTCACACTCTCTAAATGTATCATTCAAGCATTCATCCCTCAACTCCAGAACACTGTTTTCTCTCCATAGCAACCATGCCTGCCACAATCATAACCAGCTAAGTTTCTTGACATTATTATTCTTATAAATGAAAATGGTAGCATACATGGCCCAAGAGGTTAAGATAGTGATCCGAGTTTTTGTATCCTCTGTTCTTTTTTCCGCTAATTATCTCCAAAATAACCACTCCAAGACTAAAGATGTCAGATTTCACTGAGAATTTTCCATCCATTGCATATTCGGGAGCCATGTATCCACTGCATAAACTTATTGATCTTAACGCCACCACAAAAAATATAGGAATCTGGTAGAAAAAAATCACTTACAATGTCCCAACAACTCGTTTTGTTCTAGCAAGAGGCTGATCCTCTTCGAAAATTCTTGCTAGGCCAAAATCTGAAATTTTTGGAGTTAAATGTCCGTCTAGTAAAATATTGCTCGTTTTGAGATCCCTATGAATAATCTTCAATCTGGAATCATGATGAAGATATAGCAGGCCCCTTGCAATCCCCATGATAATATCATAACGCTTAGGCCATGTCAATAGTGTTCTCCCACTATGATCTGCAAATGATTGGACACAATGTGAATGTTAATTTTATCTCTTGGGAGGTATGGCAGGATATGATTCACAATCAAAATGAAGAGATGACGGGCAAATAAGAGTGTACCAAAAACAAAAAGATCAAGACTTTTATTTTGTAGGTATTCATAGATTAGCATCCTTTCCTCTTCTTCTATGCAACATCCCAAAAGTCTGACCAGATTTCTGTGTTGAAGTTTTGCAATCACCATAACTTCATTTCTGAACTCTTCAAGACCCTGTCGTGAAGATTTCGACAACCTTTTCACTGCTATTTCTTCTCCTGATGGCATGCTCCCCTGCTTATGCATGCTACTGATGTCAAAGTATTCTTTTTATTCAACTTGAGCACTCTAATTTACTACTTTACCTTATAAACAGGACCGAAACCTCCAACTCCTATCATGTTTCCCATGGAGAAGTTATTTGTTGCTTGCATAACCGTTGCCATTTTGATCACAGGTAATTCTAGGTCCTCGTTATTCCTTTTTACTGCTGAAAATTGAGAGTAAAATAAAATAAAATCAACACCTCGGAATTAGTCTGAGCTTATGGTTTGAGCATGAATAAACTCTCTTTTTTAGAGTAGTCCACCACCGAAGTTCAATTCTTACCTTGCTTCTTTCGTCTCGCCATAAAAAGTACACCTCCATTGATAATAGCTGAGACGAGAACACCAGAAGAAATTGATATCAGTATTAACTTTGTAGGCTTTTTCTTCTCTTTCTCCTCCTCCTCTAAACCTGTGTCAAAATCTGCAGGCAAAATCACCATTCAATGTCATTTAGGTGGATCTGATTCCCATTATTTATCTATATACGAATAGAGGTATGACATTTGGTTTTATATCTAAAGACCTCTCACTTCTTGGCCATAAGTGTACACTGGTTCTAAAATGTCTACATTTACATCCAACTTTAACTAACAGCAATATCTTGCACGTTATTTTACAAAATGCTGGTCTAAGTGCAAATCATGTTGTCATTCATTAATATTTAATCCAAACAACTTCTAGGTTTAACGATTCCTACTTTTATGCGAACTAGGACTCTGAATATGCATGTAAAGTATTACATCTTGATTTAGAGCTGAGATATGCTGATTTAGAAATGATAGTTTCAGTTAAACTACTCACCTAGTTCAGAAAGTGGCACACGGACATAGATATTTTGCTTACTATCTGCGGCAGAAAGTTCTTTGATATCAATGAGATCACCGAACCACATCAAGCAGCCAGTGCCGCCGTT
>JAYJMF010000073.1:3248966-3268878 GCA_036873715.1 Salvia sclarea
TTCTGAAATTTGACAGAGTTTCAGCTTGTGCGTTGAGTCGGTAACCTTCAAAGGTTGGGGAAGTCTTCTATTTATAGACGTCTTCAAAGAATAGATCCGTTGGAGGAGATCTGTTCTTCAAATCTGCCGTTGTGAGATATGGTCTCTGAGAAGACTTCTGCAGTTTTGAACATCTACCTAATCTTGGCATAGCTTCAGAGGCAGAGGTGATGAGGTAGGCAAAGACTTTCTCCAAAGGGGTATGGCCTCCGCGCCAAATCCGGAGAAAAGGACGATCTTCAAATCTTCTGCATTAAATGCTCGTTGACTTCCTTCAACGAAGATAGATTTGAATTCTTCAGTCCGTCTTTCATTAGACTGGTCTTTGAGCTCAGTCCGTCTTTCATTAAACTGATCTCAGACTTCAGTCCGTCTTTCCTTAGGAACTGTGTTAGGCACAGCTTCAGTATCCTCAAACTGCTGACTGCTCAGTATGTTATACTTCAGTATTTCATACTTCAGTCCGGTTTCTTCAGTCGAAGAGAGAACAGTTCTTCAGTTTATTTTAATCGTCAGTCTCTATCTTCAGCTTCGGTCTTCAGTCTTGGTCTTCAATCTTCAGCCTGCCAAAACTAGTCTAAAGACCAAAACATGTAGGTCTCAAAAATAAAAATCTAAGGCATATCTAGGAGGTTTTGGGATCATTAAAACATTATAATACTTTACATATATTTTCCCAACATTTTATTTTCAATTTGTTTAATGCTATATAGTTAAGTTAATTAGTATATTATAGTTGAAGACAAAATGTATTTTTCTCATAATAAATATATTTAATAATTAGTAAAAATTATTAATAATTTAAAGTTTGAATGATTAATTAATTATATTGTGTGGTTGTATATTTGAATAAGAATTTTTTTTATACATATATGATGAATAAATAATTAATTAATAGTTGAATTAATGTATTAAATATTTTGTTAAAGGATTTAATGAAACCATTAAATGTTGTTTTAGAGGGAAAATATTTTTTGTCGTGGTTTTACTTTTATATATGTATAGATTTATATTAAAATATTAATTCCCTGCTGCCTACAGACCCACAAATATAACTATTCTTAATAATTCTTTCTTTTTTACAGTTACAAAAGTAATTACCCTGCCTACAGACCCACAAGTAATTCTTTTTTACAATTATCATATAGGACAAGAATCTAACTTGGACTATATATCCGTCAAAAAGATTCAATAAATAATTCTTTTAGCATATACTACTAAACGGCCCTATAAATTACAAAAGAGTAGGAGCAAGTGGCCAGAGTCAAGAATATACAAATTTGAAAGATTACCATAACGCGTAGAATGTAACTACAATTTATAATATATTAAAAATTTGGAAAATGCGTCGATTACATTACACACTCGAAAAGTACGTATAATATAGTACTAAATTATTAAATACCTTGTGGTTACGTTGTTTGAATTTTATGTCAATGTCAATGCTATGATAGCTTATTAGTATGTCGGAATTATTATCATATACTCTACTAGTATATTTACATATTTCGATAAGATAATATGCATATAAAAGAAAAGAAAACTATATTTAGATTAAAAAAAAAAAGTGGGGACCAGAAAGTGGTGCGATTTCACACAGGACAGGCTGGACGGCACTATGTTTTGTATGTGACGGAGGGCCATAAATACACACGCACCTTCTTCCCACTTCTCCACCTCTTCTAGTTCTACCGCTTACCTCAGATTTTCATATTTGATATTTCAAAACGCCGTTTTCTCAATTTCCTTCGATTTTGCATGGCTGTCAGTTTATCGGCTTACCAGGTGGCTGATCTCTGCCTCGGCAAGCCGCCTCTCCGCTCCCTCTCCTCCTCCGCCACCGTCGCCGCCGCCATCGCTGCTCTCAAATCCTCCGACGACACCTTCATCAGCGTCTGGACCAAGAGGAATCTCGACTGCGACTGCCTCTGCATCGGCAAAGTCTGCATGGTCGACATCATTTGCTACCTCTGCCTAAAAGACAACGCCTCGTCACCGGCTCTCTCTCTCAGCCAACCTGTCTCTGCTCTACTCTCTGATGTCAATGCCAGAGTCAGACACGTAGATCCCTCCGCTAGGTACTTACACACTACACTACACTCTGCTATATCCGTGCTAATTCTCGACTACAGCAAAATTGATGCTTAATTTTGTGTTAATTCAGCTTGCTGGAAGCCATTGATCTGATGATCCAAGGAGCGGAGAATCTGGTGGTTCCGATACGGAGCAGCATATCGAGAAGAAAGCAGCTCCAGAGATCCTCAACCGCCGTCCACAACGGCCAGGAATTCTGCTGGCTAACGCAGGAAGACGTGCTGAGGTTCCTCCTCAGCTCGATTGGCCTCTTCTCCCCCATCGCGCCGCTCCCCATCGAAACCCTTGGCATCATCTCCACCGAATTCCTCTCCGTCGAGTACAATCTCCCCGCCTCCTCCGCAATCGCCGCGATCTCGCGCTCCTTAGCCGAACAGACCTCGGTGGCGGTGGTCGACGACGAGGGGAGTTTGATTGGGGAGATTTCCCCATTAACGCTCGCCTGCTGCGACGAGACGGCGGCCGCGGCCATCTTAACCCTCTCCGCTGGGGATCTCATGGCCTACATCGACTGCGGCGGCCCCACGGAGGAGATGGTGAGACTTGTGGAGGATAAATTAAAGGAGAAGAAGCTCAAAGGAATGCTCAAGGAAATCATGGCCACAACCACTCCGCACAATGCCGCCGTCGACGCCTCGTCTGACGAGGAGCTGTCGTCCCCGACCACGACGCTGTCGCACCACAGGCGGACGAGCAGCAATTCGGGGCGGATGGCGAGGCGGGCGGGGTCGGAGGCCGTCGTGTGCCACCGCGGGAGCTCGCTGGTGGCGGTGATGATCCAGGCCATCACGCGCCGCGTTAATTATGTGTGGGTGATGGAAGACGATTGCAGCGTCGTTGGGATTGTCACCTTTGCTAACATGCTTGAAGTTTTTCAACAACACTTGGAATCGCTCATCTGATCCTTTTTTTTTCCTGTAAAATAACCTCTCTTTTTTTTCCTTTTTGAGTCATAAGATGATCAGTAAACTGAAGAGCTTATTGTGAATATGCGGCTCTACCGCTTTTTTTTTTTTTTTTAATGTTTTGAATTATCTATTTAGTTTAGATGAACTTAATTAAGGTTCTTTGAAGTTTTGATGTTGTATTGAAATTGAGCGTGCTTCACGATTTTCCTCTTTGTATCTTTTAATGTTGTGTTACAATCATTAGCCATCCAAAATAATTACACTTTTTGACGCTTTTTCACACTTTCCCTTTCTTGTTTGATTGTTTAGGGAAGAGTAGGTAGGTAGACGCCATGGCCCAGTAAACATGGTTTTGTATGCAGCGTTGAGCTGGAATCATTAATCATGGCATTCATTAATAATTATTTATTTGGTCCGCACTGATTTATGAAATTATTAATTTGTGTTGTGGTGCAAGTGGATTCAAAAAGTGCATTATTAGATTAGATTAGATATATACTAAATCTAATTTACGTGCAGCGTCTGCATTATTATGGGTGATCCCTATGGAAGTTGGATGGTGATTGATCTTATATTATAATATTCGAATTAATCATTCAATATCAATAGATTCAACAATTAGTTGTTGCTCTCGGTATCTTTAAATTTAATACTGATGTCATTTAGATTCATAACTGTACTCTCCATAATTGAAGTATATATATAAAAAATAGTAAAATAGGTTAATTGTACTTTCCACAATTGAAGTATACAAATATTAAAATAGGTGAGTTGCATCCACTTCTAAATCAATTTACTTTCACATTTTCTTTTTATGAATGAGATGGTCTTTAATGAGTACATTATCATGTAAAGATGCATTGAGAATACGAGATCATGCTCAATTAGACTCCTTAATTTCAATTAGGTTTTATTAACTTTCGATTAAAATTTATTAATCCTAAATAAGCGTGGTCCCCTGCGCTTCACAATAGACCTTGTTCCCATTCCATAAAACCAAAAGGACAAAGAAAAGGTAAAAATATGATATCATTAGAAAGGTTCCCACGTGAGCTTCCAACGATACTCAAAGGTGTTTGGTTTGATTATCAAGGCATCATTCATAACATAATCTAATTTAATCATGTTTGGGTTGAATGAATCGGTCCATAAAAGATACACAATCCATGCTCCGATCATCCATCCAATTAGATTATACTCCCTCCGTCCCATTAAGCTTGACACATAACTTTTGGACACGGAAATTAAGAAAGTAGTATTTTTGTGTGTAAAGTAGTGCAGCCACTTTTATTGACAAATTTATTTCCATTTAAAGAATGTGCTATTACTAATGGGACACCCCAATAAAGAAATTGTGTCAAGCTTAACGGAACGGAGGGAGTAGTAATAACTTATTAGTCAAATTTGAGTTGATCATTAATCATTCATTCAACAATGCAAAATTCCAAAAATACATTCACCAATTTTTTATTATTATGCTCTTTGTCCTCAAATTTTTATTTATTTATTTTAACTTGGCCCTTCTATCAAAAAGACAAACATAGTATTATAGGCCCGCCCTCCAAGCCGGGCAGGTCAATATTGATACATCTACCTTTCTATACGGACATCCAAAAAGCAGCCAAATAGTATAAAGCAGCTAAAATGTAGTATATTTTCAAACGCTCTCGACTCATAGATAAAGAGTATCAAGGGGGAATATCAATAATACTTTGATACATCACAACAACAATTTCAGGAGATGGAAACCACAAGGCGATACAATGACTTTGAAGCTTGACTGCGACACACTTCCAGTTAATGAAATGCTTTGATACAAAAGAAACATTAGTTATACATTACACACCAACACAATAATCAACCAAAACAGGAAGAGGATGTTCAGAATTTATGCAACTCAGCTTGTCCAACGGGAAGCCTCAAGTTCGCCACTAGCCGTGGAGGAAAAACGAACATTTTACTGCTGGACAATCCTATCCTTCAAATAGTTCAGTACAGCTTTTGTTCCTCGTTCCAAAATTGGCCTTCGAATACTGCATAAGCAGTTGAGACCAGACATTATATTCAAATGAGCATTCTATTCTGTCTAATTTCTTCATCTTCAGCTTGTGAGTGTTGGTGTGTTACATTACATAACATGCATCTCACATAGTTATGAAGCCAATTGATAGAGTGAAGGTAGATAATGCTGAGAAATATGGAATAGCGATAAATCTCCTCCAAGAGGCCTACGGATAAACCGTCCTTACAATTCTCTCATCTCTCCTCCTTCCCCCAAAGGTAAATACCTAATAAATACTAGCTTCCCCCAGAAGATAGCTTCCCTCAGAAGATAACTAAACACTACCTTAACCCTAAAGCCCATTCACTATTGGGCTGACCCAACATAATAATAATAAGGAAAATACCAACACATAATGAGAAGTAATATCCTAATATTGGGCTATTGCCCTCTTCCTGCGAGAATACACCAGCCACGGTGCTGTAGCTCTATCACCAATAAGCTCTTGTAAATTCTTCTATACTTTAGCAATCGTCCCCCATTTTTATTTATATCTAACATACATTTTTGAAGTTGTCCTCTCTCAGAAAATAAGTATGCAATTACTATGTTGTTCATACTTGAGTTATATGATTTACAAACAACATTAAATTTCTTAAGTTCAAGTTAGGATTTGACATACCTTCTCAATGGGTTTCCATCAACTTTTAAGACCTGCAGAGTGGGTTCAAGCAAACCCTGCATATCAAATTTCAAACAAACAATTAGCACAAGCAAGAAGAAGAAGAAGAAGAAGAATGCATGAAAGAGGTTAAGTGGGAAAAGTCTAATCTAGAAGCATTTCAAATACATTCAAACTCCATCCGTGTTTTTATCTTTTCAGTTAAAAGAGGACTTCACCAGTCTGTTGGAATAGAACTAATGAACACGAAGATAGTTGTTCATCAGTTGATGGGAAACATAGAGCAGTGAAAAGGAAACAAAGAAGAAATTTCTGAACCAACCAGATTTGGTGGAAGAGAAGAAATATTGTTGTCTGATAGGTTGAGCTCTATAAGAGAAGAAAGATCTTTGATGCTCTGCAATAAAATAGAAGTTGCAGTCAGTATGATAAATAGACTCGATAACTGAATAATGAAATGTTGAATGCTGATTTTCTGTATCCACTTTTGTTCTTTAAAAAAAGTTATGTTGACAAGGAAGAGCCCTAAGACTATTCCCATCAATGATTTTGTGCTGATTTTTGTTTACTAAAAGACAAAATGCAAAATATAAAAGAAAAGAAAATGTAACTTGATTCATTTGCCAGCTAGATGGGTGGACCAATCCAGATGGCAAAAGAATCACTCCACACATTATGACACATCATTTTCTTAACTTTTAAATATTTAAAATTAAAGTTATAGAGTAGTTTTTTAGATAATATTAGTGTCATGAATGGAGTGCAAAAAATATTTAAAAGTTAGATTGGTTTACATCAATGGTGGGGATGGTCTAATGCATTAAAAATAATATTCGAGCAGAAATGGAGAACTAATTTGCAACAATATGAAGAAATTTCAAACTATATTTATGTGTATGTGTATGTGTTGGTTGAGAGAGAGAGAGAAAGAACCTCTGGAATTAATTGAAGGGAATTTTGACTCAAGTCCAGTATATGTAACTGCTGTAAACTCATTATTTCCAAAGGAAATATTGATATCTGCATCCGCCTGCACCATCATGTGGTAAGTGCCAACAATTTATAACATTCACAAGAAGGAATTTGTGGAACCTATTTTAAAACAAACCTCAGATAGAGCTCCTCCAGCTCCGGCAAGCTCGAAAATGCTGGGTTTTCTGGGAGTGCACCAGCAGCACCACTTAGATCCAGAATCCGGAGCTTGGGTACTGCTCGAAAGCCGTCTGAGGGGATCTGTTCAACAAGTAAAGGGTCATATAAATAAATGGATATAATGAGGTAAGCAGATAAATAGCAACAAGCTAAAAGGTTACACAAGAAAATCATGACAGGAAATAGTTACTCTTGCCCCAGCTTCTTTCACATTTCAGCAAACCTAAACGGAGAACACTAGCAAAAATGACAGACCTAATGGAAACTACTAAACTTTTCTAAAGACACTAGTCACTCAGTAAAAAATCATAAAGATCATTGCAGCTTTGCTACTTCTAGGACCTGCCACACAGAGGAGGCTCCCTTCGAGATATTTTTTTGTTCATAGATTCTTCCAAGTTAACAAACTCATTAGATGGACTAACAAACTATAACAAGGATGAAGAACCATGAACGACATTTACTATTACGTTTGGGCATTAGTGATTTAGCTTAAAAATGTCAAGTATGAGCTTTACTGCCCAAGCATAGTTAACATGCCAAGCTTGAGAAAATATATTGTGCATTTAAAAGGACTGTCTTTGACATAAAAGGCAAGTTGAAGAACAATGAACAAAACCAAAAAAGAATTATGGAACAGAAAGAATCTGTACAGAATTTGTTCACCTTTCTGAGTGGGTTGCCATCCAATTTCAAGCACAAAAGTCTAGGAAGTGAAGCCAAAACTGCAGTAGGCCACTCTCTTATCTTGTTCTTGGTCAGAATCAGAGCCTGCAAGTAAAATGTGGATGGGCAATGATACTCCAATATTAGCTTATACCACTTGCTCAGTCAATTACATCTCTCCAAACCAATACCTACAGAAAATAAGACTTAAGAAGAAGTATATAAGTATGGCCCTATGGAGTGCCACAACTTAGAGAAGAAGCAGTCTTTTTTCTTTTTCCTCCATTCAGGCCTTTATGTTTGTGAAACAATGCAATTTATCTAATGTTTACCTCAATGGAGACACAAGATCCAAGCTCAAGGGGCAACTCTTCTACTGAATTCCCCGTGAGATTGACCTTCGTAAGATCGCTTGACTTCCAAATTTCTGATGGCACAGCACTCAAACTTAGCCCAGCTAAAGAGAGTTCCTGAAAAGCAATAATGTTGCAAATCCATCATTCCAGTTGCCAGAATCCACTTTCAGAAGGACCAGCGGCACATTAACTATATCCTGATGCTTGCATATGAAAGAACTAAATATAAACTTTGATATCATTACCTATATATTTCATGGATATTACCTTTGAAGTCAAAGATGACTGAGCAGCCATTGCCAAAGGATCCTCTTTAACAGCTGGGGTTGTTGCAGACTCTACATGCAAAAATGATGTAAATGTTCAAACATAAAAAGGCCAGGTTGCAGCAGGTTAATAGGAAATACAAGAGGCATAATACAGCATTTCAAGTTGGAAACCATTCAAAATTTGTGGGTCTGTATCTCTGTATTCAGCTCGAAAATATGTATGTACATGGAAAAGGGTTCCGTTTTTGTGGTTTGTAAGGTTCTACTTATGCAAAATAACAGTAGACCTCAACAAAAACCATGAACCAACTTCACCTTCATCTTTTGGGAGTCTACTTCGAAGATACTTCAACAGAGCAGTTGTAGGTCCATTCACCAGTGAGCTGAATAAGAATAAGTTTTTTGGTCAAAATCTAAACCAATAGGACTATTTCAGAAGAGATGTGGTTCTGACCTCCTAAGTGTTCGCATTGGATTACCAGCTAGTAAAAGTTTCCGCAGTGTGGTCATCAAACCTTGATTTGACATCGTAGCTCATGTTAGCTATTATATACATGTAAAGCATGTACAAAACAAATCTGAACCATGAAAGATATTGACAAAGTTCCAACAACACTTGTAAAAAAATACTTTACAATTAAAAGGACAGTATGAGTTTTAGCTAAGCTGATTGCAGGTGTAGGAGAAATTATAAATCACATCAAACATTCTGTTGAAATGACAACACCTGACATGAAAATGGAGTGATAACAACAGACCATAATACATCATAGACTAGCTGGAAAAGATTAAATTAATTGTCATGCTTTGAGCTGGATTTTTTAGTTTTCTAACTCTTCCAAGGAAACAGGTATCTCAGAGTGAAGATTTATCATGCTAACCAATAGTAGGAGATGTCTTCCCCAAACAGATCCAAGGACAAGATAAAAATGCTACCAATATTTGCAAGTGTACAACAAAAAAGTGGACGCACAAGAACGGCAAAACCTTACCAATCTCAGAAGGCAAACCAGACAGTGAATTATTAGACAGGTCAAGGACCGAGAGGTGCAAACTGCAAGCCTCCACGGGATATTCTTTCAACTGAATCCAGAAAAGAGACAATTGACAACAGAAGGACCAGTTAGCATTTGAGATTTTCATGATCAAAGAACTAAATAATTTGATTAAACCCAACCAAACAGTAATACAAGGGAGGGTGACATCTGAGATTTCATCAAAACTTATGGTTCAGAAACTTTAATTGTAATTTTGGGAAACCACCTGGTTTGACTGCAGATCAAATGTCCCCAGCTGAGTCAGTAATCCAATTTCTACAGGTAATGAAGACAGTGCATTGTTCCTATAAAAAGACGAACCCAAAAATAAAAGATGATAAATGGCATTTAGATACAAAATGCAGCCAAGGGAAAGTCTTGAATCTCAACCGAATCATATGAGTGACAAGCAATTGAACTAACCCTAAATATAACTCTATAAGAGACGAGCAGCCCTTAATTGATGATGGGATTGAGGAAATTCCTGCAGAATATAGAAGCATAAATATGCATTAATATGGCAACTAGAATTCAGATAAAAAAAAAAAAAAAAGAAAGGAAAGAGAGAAGGAATAGAGAATAGTGAAAATAAAATTGCTCACTGTTTTGGTGAAGGTCCAACCTAATTAAACGTGCAAGGCATCCAATACTCTCTGGCAGGCTGATGAGTAGATTTTTAGCTTTAAGAAGTAAAAAGAAAAAACTTAGTACTTGAATGAACAGCAAGAAACTAGATAACAGCTAAATTTGAGCACAAGATATTACATGCGTTGAGTTCCATAAGCATAGGGCAAGATGCAATCAATTTATGTGGTAGTGCTACTAGCTTATTTCCCTGCCAAAAAGATGATTGACATGACATCCAGATCACTAATCTTAATTGACATATAATGGGAGCAAATAACAGATCCATGACATAATCTTGGTGTTGCTCCGAGTACCTCTATGTCCATCTTCGTTAATTTTGAACAATTCGCTAGCTCTTCCGGCAAGCTGGAAATCATATTGTTTGATGCCTTTGAAACAATAACCAAGAATAGAAAAGCATATGGTGTAAGGAATCAAACCAAGATTTGAAACAAAAAGTAAAAATAAAATAAAAAATCTCTTGAGGTTGATAAGGATATAGTGATAAAGGAAGCTAGTAAAGGTGCTGAAATGGGAAGGTCCTACTTTACTAAATGTATCTCAGACATTATATACGTCAATAAAAAGCAGAAATTGTAAACCTAATAGCCAGTTCAATATGTCAGAACGATGATAAAAGCAGTGCATTAAGACCACATTTCAAGTTCAAGCCTCACAAAAATATTTGGTAACATAATTATAGTTTGCTTTTTCTAATGCTTTCTTTCTAAAAAGGTAAAGGAGGGGGTAGTGAAATTGTCAAGTCTATACACATTTATGAGGCCACATAAGACCTTGATGGAACTCTTAACAAGTTGGCCATCCAAAAATGTAATAACACAAGGTGCTTATGGTAACATAACAAAGCAATTACAAAATCCCATACCAAATTGAACTTATTTGAATAGGGGCACAAGTAGAAACAGCAAAATGCAGTTTGTTAATATGCTACACAATTAGCAGGAGCTCACTGTTTATATAAAGATATGAAGACCAATTTGTTTGATGTCTAGCAATTATCCTTCAAATTTAGTTCTATTAACCTGCTAATTTGCGATCAACTCACGAAAGATTGCTGGTGGTGCCAAATGGAATGAATACATTTCAGATTGGGTCACGGGGGTTAATAATTTGTATTTCAAATAGATATATAGCATAAATTTCCTTTATAAAAGCTAGCATGCTAATTAGTATCAAACTGAAAAACAAAACACATTGACCATCTAATGTGCAAAAGAAGAAATATCAGAAAACTGGGTACACATGTATAAAAATAATACGCATACAAAAAAATCACCTTCAGTTCTGCCAAATCCGTGCAATGCCCAAGGGAACTAGGAAGAGAGCTAAGTCGGTTATTCGAACAATCAAATCTGCATGTTAAAGTATGCATCAAGAATGGTGCCATAACAAACCACAAATTTAAAGTACAAACATGATCAAGTTCACGTGAAAACAGTTTCGTATTCTGACAGCTATCGCATAATTGACATGGGAAGAAGGGAGGGGAAAATGCTAGGGAAAAATCATTACGGTTGTTCCATTGGTGGGGAAACACTAACAAAACAGCTTTCCTACAAAAGGTAAGGAAAGGAGGTAAAGCTTAGGATGCATACTTCACCAGAGAAGCAGCTGATCCAATTACTTCAGGTATTTCCGTTATTGAATTAGATGTCACATCTAATGACTTAAGCACCTGAAGCCTGCCAATCAAGATCGAATTCTGTTCTCAGCTTAGGCATAGATTGATCTAAAAAGTTTCATATTTAACAGAAAAGGGCAAAAAATCATACTCTCCAATAGCTGCAGGGAGGTGCGTGAGCTTATTATGACTTAGATTCAATACTACTAAGGAAGTCAAATTTCTCAAATCTTCCTTCAGCAATTCAATATCATTATGAGCTAGAATGAGCTTCTGCAGCTCCACAGTCTGCAAGTACGCCACAAGACCAATAAAATCGTGCCGCCACCAATGTACCATACAAGACCTATCGAGTCTATAAATAACTCTATTGAAAAATGTGAAAATCCACAGCGCTTACCTCCCACCACTTCTCCTCTCCACCCACTGTTTCCAACATGTTGTATACCTCATTCGGCACTTCTCTGCAACCAGCAACCAACATACACAAAATATGGTGAATATCGAATACATTCAGTCACAGATTGTAGTAACAAAATCGTAAGATTGGAAATCTGCGAATCGAGGACTGACTTGAGAGAGCGGTTTGAGAGGTTGAGCGAACCGGAAGAGCGCGCAGCTTTCAGAACTCTGTCCATGGCAGCTCGATCCATGGCGGCTCGATCCATGGCGAATTTGCGATCTCTCCGGAGTGCCATATCGAATTAATGATAAGACGAAAGGCGAAGAAAGTATATTTGATAGCAAAGCTCAGTTCTTTGTAAGAAATGGAGATTAAGATTCAGGTGAGAGTGGGATCACTTTTAAGGGACTCGTAGCGCTTTATTACACATCATATGTAAACAACGTTTTTCAAATTGAGGAACAATTCATATACATACACTACATTTGTCTTTTTAAAAAGGTTTATCCTCAATTAGTGCACGAATTTTCACCTATTTTGTAATTGTAAAACAAATTTTGAAATGTAGTAATAATTTCACCATCATTTGACTTGTTTAGAATTAACATCTTTTATGTTTTACCAAAAAATTAATATATCGAGTCTAATACTAATCTAACTGAAAACATTAGAGTAGTGCTACCGTAATTTGGGACTTTCTTAAGATGTGAATGAGATTTCATATATAATTGCTGATATTTGTAAATGATATTGTGATAGAAAGAAAATAAGAATTTATCGTATTCTAAATGAGACATTTGATATACGTAAATGAGACAATTTGTTTAGGCAACTGATGCAAGAAAGTGTCAATCCTTTATGTATAATTAATTTTATTTATAAATGAGAGTACTAACAAATGCAAATAAAATTTTTGAAGACATAAATGAATTATTTGCTCTAAGCAAGTGCTTAAATTGAACTCCACGTATTGACGTATAATTAGTTTTATTCTCAATTAAAATTTGAATAAAATAAAAATATGAATACAGAAAAGTACCAATATAAACAAGGAAAAAAAATATACTAAAAAATATAAAATATAAAATGCAATTACAAAACAATAAATAAACAAAATCAAATAAAGAAAAAAACAAATAAATGAAAAATACAATTACAAAGTAAGAAATAAATAAAATAAAATAAAAGATAAGATAAAACTACACACAATTACAAAAGAATAAATAAATAAAATCAAACTAATAGTAAAAAAATAAAAATAAAAAATACATTTATAAAGGAGAGATAAATACAATTATAGAATATGAAAAAAAAAATAGCAAAAATAAAACTACGTTACAAACGAATAAATAAAATCAAGTAATTAATTTCCCGAATAAATAAAATATGTATAGGTCGGCTAATCGAGCTGCTCATGCTTTAGCTCAGAAATTCTCGGAATTTGATTCTGAGATGGTTTGGGTAGATAATTTCCCGAGTTGGTTGTGGGATATTGTTGATGATGATATTAAGAATTGAATAAAAGTTCTTTTCCTTCAAAAAAGAAATCAAGTAATTAATGAAAAAGTTAAACATATAAAATAAAAATACAGTTATAAAATAAAGAAAGAAATAAATAAAAATTATATAAAAGAAAAAATAAAACTAAAGCTAATCATAAAAGAGTGTTGGGCTGGGGCTTGCGCGGTTTGGACTTTGGTTACGCCCGGGTCAGAGTGTTGGGTTGGGGCTAGCGTTTGAGCTTGGCTCAGACTCAGGGTGTGAGGAGGAGAAAACTCCTATGAGTTAACGTTGCAAACTAAAGTTTCTATAATCTGATCTCTTCAATCATTATCTTAATTTATTGATTTATTTATTCAATTATTATTCGAAACGAGTTCTATTTAAATAATTATTTATTTCAAATTTTCATTAAACAACTTTTGATAATTGATGTCCACGCACTTTATTTTAATTTTTACACATATGGAATTGAACATTGTTAATATGACGTTATACTATATGATGTTATTGTCGAACCGATCAGATAAATATATATGTGAAAATCAAGTTCTCTTCATAGGTAGACAATATTCAAGATCTTAAGTAGGACTATGTTTTTTTCTACTTCTTTGCGTCTATCCTATCACAATATATATGTAGCTTGTTTATATACCAAAAGCCATTATTTTAAGGAATTAATGTGCGCCATTTATGTTTGTCAAACTAGGAATTAAGGTAAAATAATAACATGTGATGTACAATGGACAGGTTACCAAATTAGTGGTTGACAATTGTGAGGAATGCCATGTGAACCTAATAAATGATCCATAAACCAACTAAGTGTTATTGCTTTCTTCCAATTATAGACCACCCATGCATTATGCATCTATTAGCAAAATCCAGATCGCCATCTAATCATTTGAGTTTTGTATACTTTCATCACAAATTAGGTGTATGACGATAATTCAAACTAGGTTATGATGCCTTAAAAACACCATGTATTTCTTTTATTTTTAATTATATTTACTATTATTAAAAAGAAGTCTTAACGCTAAAAAGCCTAAAATAACCTTGTAAAAATTGTCGCGTTAAAATCACCATGAAATTGATGCTTATATACTTAAAATGTTAAAGTGACAAGATATTATATACTTTATTGAAGTTTAAAATCGAGCAAATAGCCTGTAAATTGCTAAACTTTCAATTTATTCTCATTTTGCAACCAATGTTGACTTCCGATGAAGCTAATGTCCTATGTGTTTAATGTCGGTCGACAACCAATACGGTGTCACATTTAATCATATATGAGCCGAAAATTATGACTCCAAGAAGACGTAGATGCTAGAATGCGCAGATTAAAGCGAGAATGTCGAAAATGGTTAAATAGAAGATTGATGATTTTAAAGGATAAACGACGTCGTTTCATTAATTAAATGTGATGTCGTATTAATTGTCAGCTGACATTGAACACGTAGAAATTCCGAACAGACGTGTCAACATTGACTTTGTCGATCGGAAGTCAACATTGGTTGCAAAATGAGAATAAATTGGAAGTTTAGCAATTTACACGCTGATTTCAAGTTGGTGTGCAAAATGAGAGTTCGGGCAAAATTCAGCAATTTACAGGCTATTTCCTCTTTAAAATTTAACAATTTAATGATAACTTAAGCGAAAGTCAAGAAAAGACATAAACTTAATTAATTAGAGCTTTAATACATGTCAACATTAAGCCTGATATATTTACGATACGCTTAAGAATCACAAATAGGCAATATATAGCGACATATTAAAGTGATACTTTAACCAAGCAAAACAATATATGATGATGGATATAACGACAATGTTTCATTGAAAATTAAAACACAACCTTGTACATTATAATCTGACTAAAAAACTTGTGATTAAGGGAATGTTAAATAATCGATTACGCACATGACATTAATCTTTTTCAAAATATGCATATATATATATATATGTTCTTCATAGGAAATAAACACCTAACTATAAGTTATAACCAATCAAAACAAAAATTGATTAATACATTACGTACATTTATGCAAAGTAATTTTTAAAATTTCAATTTCAATAAACTTGTTGCATGATGGTTCAAACACTTCCGCAGTTAATGGAAATATTTAATATAGCTCAGCCTGATCATCTAATTAAATGAAGATAATATATGCATGAGCCATGAACATTGAATTGAACATGCACTTGATGTGTAGTGTATATACCCTCAAAATGAAAACTCAGGTGCGAGAATTAATGCATATATGCAGTAGGTAAACAATCCAACATAATTCAGCTTTAAACATTTTCCCTTTCAATTTAATGATCTACTTTTAACTAATCGTAAAACGCGTATCAAAATAAAATAAAGGGAAATTATGAATTCATTTATGGCCAATAAATACTTGACTTGTTGAGCTTAGACAGTAATTGCACCTGCACACTAGGATACTGAAAATTCCACCTTATAAACAAGACATAGTATATTTTCTCACACCAATTGAGCTAAATCTCAAAAATCAAAGCGCTGAATTATTAACTCGCCATAACTTGTGTGGTATATCTACGCGTGGCCAGAGTTAATACAAAATCATTGAGTTCAACTGTGGATCGGTTAGCATTAATGACCTCCGCGGGCTGCGTCATCTAATTAGTGACTAATCCTCCCCTGATTACGATGTATTTAAGAAAAAGAAAGAAGATAAACAGAGCAATTAAACGAATATCGATAGATACAACTAACAAGTAGTAGGAAAACATAAGTTGGATATTATAGTGTTTTATATATGTGAAGGAACTAATTGGTTTGTAAAATAATGATCTCGTCCGTACCTGTATATAAGGTTATGATGTTCGTCTCAACAACAAAGGTTACTATTGTTTTGGTTTCCATCTATCCTTCTAAAAATCTAGATAAGTATATATATGTCTCGTACACTGTACACATCTACAATTAGCACCCGAATGTATAATTAATCAACAAATTGGATATTTATTTCGTAAAAGATAAATTTGAAAATATATTACTCTTTTCATCCCACTAAATATCCCATCTCAAACAGGAAATAATTGAATAAATTAAAACCTTAATTATACATTTATATCATTTTATCTCTCTCTCCTACTTTACTACTTACTTTTCTTCATATTCACTTTTCTCACATACTTTACCAGTTCTATCATTTCCTTTCATACTTAATATACAACATCTACAGGACCAAAAGATATGCATGACATGATGCCATGATCTCAAGTTCTCAACATCAATTAGTATTTTTTTTAATAATTCAGAATAACTTCTGGAGTTAATTATGTTTGGCATTGATCTTTCATTGCTTAAAAATAATAGCATTTTTTGGTTTATAGAGATAAAGTCGAATACCACTACTGTGAAAAATAATCAGGGGACTTAGTCCCCTGGCCACCGGGTTCCTTCATTAATGGAAGACCCGGGTTCGATTCCCTTTGGGAACGAATTATGGAGTTATAAGGAAGCTTGGTGAAGTAATCTAGAAGTGTTTTGTGCTTGGTGAACTACCTACTAACAACTAATTTTATCCCAAAAAAGAAATGGTGTCAAGCTTAAGTATACGGAGGGAGATCTTGATGTAACTTTTAGTTTAAGATAAATATCGTAATTATTTTACATACAAAATCATGAAAATTTGAGAAGAAATGAAAAAGAAGAAAAAGATTTAAATAAAAATAAAAAGAAATTAATACACATAACTTACCATAATTAAGTTAGTAGTTTTGGAGGGAAAATTTTTGGGAATTGATTTCTCTTTTATATATAACTAGTATTTGTGCCCGTGCGATGCACGGGGACATTTATACTTTTATTTCTCTATGTAAAATATGGAAAAAAAAATATATAGATTCTTACAATAATATACTCATATTATAGTATCGATCAATGTTGGCAAGCATGATCGGGTCTCAACAACTTTGAGCAAATTAACAACATAATAATATATAATATATAATTATATAGATAGACTCATAGACCTTTATTTTATAACAAAATTAATCAATCTCAAATAATGTAGGATTAGTCTTGACCTTTATTTTATAACAAAATTAATCAATCTCAAATAATTTCGGACATATTTAGTCTCGAATATTCTTGGACCAATTTTATCTTAAGAAATCTTCCAAACTATGTTTTTATTACCAATTGTGAACAATTAATAATAATGAATTCACATTGGTGTATGACTTATAAGAATATCGACATTTAATTAGTTCCATTTTATTTCCACACCATTTCAAGCATATAAATTCAGTTCATCGATCTATATCGATCCCGAACCAATTTTTCATTTCGATTTTTTGTCTCACCAAGTAAATATATTATTAAAGCTTATGCAACGTCGACATGAACTCATGATCATCAGATTGTACCATTGACGTGCATTTGGGACGACATTCAAATTTAAAATACGACAAGAAGTTGGAGAAAAGAAAAATAAATAGATAATTAATCTTATGGGCCCAAAACCTAGGTAAAATTGCACTTTAATTCCAAATTAAGTCGTACCCGCACGTGTGGCAAAATATAGGAATGAAGCAGACTGCATGTATGGCTGTATTTGTTTATTTGTTTAATACCTTATAATTGGACCTTTCTGAAATTATATCGTAATTTAGTTCAACCAGGTTTTTGGATATTTAAATAGTATTCTGGTATAATTGATTGTAAATATTGTAGCCAATTTAAAGATGTAAACTGTAGACTGTAGTTCACGATGTCGATTAGCAGATGAAGCTCGGAAACCCAATTGTGAAACTAATAATTACATATATATCGTGTATGTATACTGGCAACTTTTTAAGTTTCATTAAACTCTTGTTACTCTTGTTGGAATCATATCCAGTCAAAGCAGTTTTATTGTGTTGTACGAGTTACGAACTATTTAATTTTGTGAAAATTAAATTATTACATAAGATCAATCTATATTGCGGATAGATCATGGTATATCCATTTTCTCAAAACCGATTCTAGGCGAGTGAAAAATAGTGTGTTAATTAGTTTGTCACTTAGTTATAGAATAAATGTTTATTCCATGTTGATTAATGAACCATCATTATTTAAGCATATAAGAGCATTACTAATACTTAATTATAACTAATTATGTGCACAAGTGAATGGGTGTGAAGCACACATGTGCGCCCGTGCGCTGCAGCTTGCCTCGACTGAGTGCCGCTCCCGAGTATGTGGCCTTGGATATTAGTCTTTAGGTGGTGGCTTGATCAAGGTTCGGGCCCAATCTTTTTGGACCATCGTTTATTTGGTGTCCAATTGATGACAATCCAATCCCGTTGAGTTCGTACAAGCACATGAGGGTGTTTGGGTTCACCTCTCGAAGTGGTTTGGGAACGTGAGCATCGTCCAAGTGCATCTGGTATTCAAACCTGAGTTGAAATCGACAACCACGATAATGATGACAATTGAATCCTGTAACCCTCCACACGAATGAATTTATGTATATTAACTCTCCTGCAGATGTGGTTGTGCCTATAAATAGGCTAGCATATCATTTGCATCAAACACCAATAGTTAACACAAGGATCTCCATCTCCACACGAATGACATTTATGTATTCCTAATTTCCTATAAATAGGCTAGCATATCATTTGCATCAAACACCAACAACAAACACAATGATCTCTCTCTCCATACGAATGATATTCATGTATGTTAACTCTCCCCCGAGTGTGGTTGTGCAACTCTCTCACATATGTGTGGTTGTGTCTATGAATAAGCTAGCATATTATTTGCATCTAACACCAACAACATGATCTCTCTCAAAGCATTAATCTATGCATCTTAGACTTTGAGCTCAATTCTTACCTCATGCAGTTTGTCGGAGCTCGTAGGTATGTTGTGTTGCTACTTTTAAGATTGAATTCCATATATATATATATATATATATATATATATATAGGGATTGGATAGAAGACATCTCCTAAATATATAAGGAATAAGAACCAATCTTGTCCATCAATTTAAGAGATTGAATGGTCAATATTTGGTATTTTAAGGTATATATTTAATTTTTTTAAAATAGCAAAAAGGTTTTAAGTAAATTTCTACTCTTTCTCTTTCCTCTCTCCTCGTATTATTAGGTAACCTTTTTCTTCTCTCTCCTCTCTCCTCCCACCTCTCATCCTTCTCTCTTTCCTAATTTCTCTATCTTCTCTCATCTCATACTTTCAAATATAATTAATGTACAAAGCTGCAATTTGAAAAGTTTAAAAAATGCAATAAACACATAAATCTATTATTTTGATCTGATAAATTTGCAGTAGCCCGAATGCATATTTGCAATTATGAAATTATGTAAACGACACTAAAATACTTGATTTGTAATTCCAAATTAATACGATTTGCATCAGTTTGGATGCATGTTTGCAACTACGAAATTATAAAGTTGCATCATCGTAGCCTTTTTACATATTTGCAATAGTAAAAAAGAAATTTACAATAATAATACACATTTTTGCAATTACGAAGTAAGAACTTTGCAACAACCAATATATA
>JAYJMF010000073.1:3268978-3324064 GCA_036873715.1 Salvia sclarea
GATGTGACGTGTCCGTTAAAAATGCCAACAAGATAATAAAATAATAAGGTTTATTAGTCACTTGTAGCCCAACCTTTACTTATACTATAACTTTATAGCCCGACCTTTCAAAAATATCAAATATAGCCTGAAAATTATTTCTTCATTATATTTATAGCCCGATTAGTAATAATAGATAAAAGATGGAAATTTACACAAAAATTTGCCACTTCTAAACTC
Organism: Salvia sclarea; assembly: GCA_036873715.1. Classification (NCBI taxonomy): domain Eukaryota; kingdom Viridiplantae; phylum Streptophyta; class Magnoliopsida; order Lamiales; family Lamiaceae; genus Salvia; species Salvia sclarea. The sequence continues at coordinate 3,269,198 of JAYJMF010000073.1, forward strand.
ACGTATCACATAATCATTCTCCGATTTTTTTTCCTCATTTTTGTGTTAATTTTCAACTTTTATTTATTAATATAAATCGGGCTATAGATGTAAGGAAATAATAATTTTCAGGCTATATTTGATATTTTTGAAAGGTCGGGCTATAAAGTTATAGTATATAGAAAGGTTGGGCCTTAAGTGACTAATAAACCTTATTATTTTATTATTTTATTGGCATTTTAATGGACACGTCACATCCGTTTGTCCACATCAACAAGAGATAAAGGCCCGTTAGTTAACCGAAGCTATAAATGATATAACGGAGCAAAGATCAGGCTATATGTGCATATTATTGAAAGGCCAGGCTATAACGTAATTGCGGGTGGAAAGGTGGGGCTATAATTGACTAATACGCCTAATTTTAAACCAATGAACCCTAGAAGTAGATTTCGCATTTAATACACTGCTTTACCATATGACACAGAAGAAACATTGGAATACGTCGAGATTTTCTATGAAAAAAAATAAAATTGACCAAATTACAATTACATGGTGCCGTTTAGAAGGCCTCACTACTTGTTTCTATCATATTCATGCCTAGCAATCAACTGCAAAAGTGAATATGTACACATGCATTATAAACAAAAGGAGCTCTTCATCATGCAAGAATATATATATATATATGTACAGTGGCAGTTTGGTGCTGAGATAGGAAGAGAAGAAGGGCTCGGCATCCGTATCAAGAACCGCACTCGTATGCCCAAAAGGTGTCGGGATCGGGACTGAAGAGAGACAGGTCCTTGACTTCCAGGTTCGCGATGTTCCAATCAACAAGTCGAGCTTGCACTACTTTGATCAACACCAGTATGGTTGGTAAAAGCCACCATGTGTCGTTTTCTCTGCAATTACAACGTTAAACGTTATCTATCATCAGACTGCGCACACCAAAAATGGACATTCAGACTCTTCTTTTACTGAACAGACTGGTCTCGAGGAAATAATAAAAACCTACTTCGGCTTTGTTCTTCCCCTGCCCCAGAATCAGAAAGCCTACCAATCAATAAATTTTTCTCAGAGTCCCATCTATGTTATGATTATAGTGAGCTTTTCAGTATCCACATATATCATAATGTTGTATCAAGGAAGAATATATTTACACCACATTATGTAATTAAATAATACATATATTTGAATTTACATCTTTCAAGCATGCATGTAATACATATTTATGCCATTGAAAATCATATCCATATATGAAGATCTGGCCAGCTTGAGGAGAGAAAGCCCGTTATGTTTGAAAACCAGCCCTTGAGATTTTAGTTTTCATACAAATACCACCCCAACTGTGTAATTTGTACAAGGGAAGGAAATATAAAGGGAGAAATTGATATAATTTAAAATGTTTTATTCATTTCTTTGAAACAAATATGTTAGTCTTGCGGGCGGTTTCTGAAACTATCCATAAAATCATTTGAAAGTTCGGTGTGGTGTAGACTGTAGTAAAGCAACCAAATAAAACCCCATCAAACATGGTGAAATAATCTTCTCATTATGTAACATTTCCCAAAACAAGTTACCTTGAACGCCAAATATTCGTCTCTGCCTGGGACTTGACTGTAGTGATGATGTAATGAATCAGGCCACAGATGAATGCCACAACCTGCAAAGCTCACAAAATGGTACAATTAAGCAACTAAAATGTTAAAGAGGGTGTTTAAAGGGAAAGAATGTTTTGACTTTAGATGATTGATCTTTTTAAAATATGTACACACTTGGCTCAAATAATTGCAGCATTCCCTCTTTCTTCTTTGCTTTCCACAATCAACATTTATTTATAGTTCAGTTCATGCAGCACACAGCATCTGTTACAATCTAAATCAGGAGTCTGAAGCATATAGTCACCGAATGATAAATGCCACATCCCCTCTTAGCCTTTGTTTTCTTTATTATACTTGTATACAAAGTGTTGTTGCTTAGGTGAGAGTGAAAATGTTAATGTCAGTAATACTCACGATATTTGAGATTGAGCTAGCATTCCACAAGGCATAGACACGAGCAAGTGAAACTCTCCTAGGCCCATTAGTGAACAAGGCATTCAAGCCTGCTGGAAAGGGCGAGAGCAATGACAAAGGAAGGATCAAAAGCACAGCAAGGAAAGCCCCTAGAGCTATCCAGTAGAACAGAAAGAGCATTAGGAGAGTGACGAAAAGGTCAGCCAAGAGCATGACAGTAATCAAAAGCTGCACAGTATCCTGAAACAGAAGTAAGCAAATGTCAGAGTGTGAACGTTGTATTGACAAACATAACGCAGACTTACAGTACCTGTCTGCCAACAGGCCGGGTGTTGAGCAACAACAGCGAAAATGGGAAGAGAAAATCCCTTTTATAGGCTAGTGATTTCAAGGTAGCTTCATTTATAATACCACCATTGAAGCCCTTAGTAATCTTTTTACGGGACAGCAAACTACTTGTGTAAACTTGACTCTCTTCTGAATGCTTGGTACTCATTTCTGCTCCTGCTGTGAAGTTCCTGAAACTGCAGGAGGAAATAATGAGATCCAACTTTACCTATGCTTTACTTATAGAACAGAAAGAAAGAAAACGAATGGTGCTGATGTAATTACATGGCACTCAGCTAGCAATAGTAGGAACAGTTTCATTACTATTCGCTATCCAAATGAAGTAGCTGATCAATATCTCAGAGATGAAAAGGGAGATTGAAAATTACAGATGCTGAATACATGTAGAGACTCAGTAACATTAAGGAACAAAGAACATGATGGATTAGCTGCATACAACTTCAAAAGTATGTATTTATATTAGTGCATCCCTCTGGTTGTTTTATGATACCACACAAAACAGTTTTGATTTATCTATAGAAAATGATACTGAAGCAAATTACTGAGAAGTACTAAAGAGGCTAATAGAAAATCCACCACTGATGCATATTGCAGTTCAGTCAGCTAAACCCCTGAGAATAACAAGCCCATTTCATTTGGATAAGGCGTAGGAGACATTTATAACATCAGTTCATAAACACATGTCATTCAACTAAGCAAACATGATAAATTGATATTAAATCAACTTTTACTACCTTGATGATGCCTCACAGCTTTCCATATACTCGGAATGATGAAAATCTTGAAGAGAACAACCACCAGCCAGTAATAAAATACCCAATTGGTAATACCCGCTAGATGTAGCTTGAAACCACCCCAGCTCAATTTTAGAACCGTGAAAGTCAAGTTGGGGGTTACCGTGAGTATTCAGCCAGTTGATAACAGGAACCAGAGCTGTCCGGATAGATCTATGTCTCACAGTTCTCAACTGGGCATTTAAACCAGCAAGAAAGCGCTTCCAGACAGATGCAGGTACATGCTGAAATTGGACAATCCTATATAATGAGAAGATAGTACACAAATTCTTTTGATGTTATGAAGTATTAGAATATTTAATTATATACATATAGGATTTATCATCATCATCATCATCATCATCATCATATCAAGCTATAAGAGTTGGACTGTTTAAAATTGAAAAATCCTCTAGATCCCCTTGCCTCTCATTGTATCTTGGAGAAGATTGTCTGAAAAATTTTCGTAGCCTTGACAAGTGTTGAGAAAATTACATTAAAAATGGTGGAAAAATGGCGAAAAGGAATTTATTAGCAGTTCCCGCCTATGTTTGCCTTTCACGAACACCTATCAATTCTGAAACAGCAGATTGAAACATTAAAAGTTACCTGAGCAATAAGGTTTGTCAATAATGTATCATTGTACAGATTATAAGGAGACATATAACTGCCATCCCCTCCAAAGATAATTCCCATTGGAAATCTTTTCTGAATACTGGCTACCATGTCTATTCGTTTCTCATCACCACCAAGGAAAAAGTCGATGTAAGAAACCATCAAGTCAGGAGTTGCCCCAACCTGCAAAGAGAATTTCACATGTCAGAAGATCAAAATATTATAAGCATTCCATGTACATATGAAGTCATCTTCTCCTCCTCAATCAACTTCTGTAAACAGAATCCTCTATTGTTTATTTTCTAAATTAAGAATTTCAAGTGCATTTATTAAAGGTCTAATGATTTGAGCAACGTGTCTCATGCTTCATTTATGTATGGAAGGAGAAATTAACACACAACTGCAATACAAGTCTAGTGTCTTTGTTATGTATCCCTAGTAGTGAACGTATTACATTTGCACAACCACATTTCAATTAATGTGGATGTGCATGTGATACATTGATTTGTTCATCTACGGTTCATGGTTTATGTGTTTGTGCACGTAATCTCATTTCTCACGTAAAACCCCATCCTTATTTGATCTTATCCCTATATATAAGCTTGACCATTATCCAGATGACCTTCATTCCTTTATATAGAGCGCGTGATCTGCAAGAGCGTAGACAAGAGTGGTCGTATTCCGACTTAACAAACTCCTGAAGCCGATGAATCTTTTTTCTCCTACGCCATTGCTTCCAGGACCAGGCACAAGGATATGCAAGGACTGAAAGTATGCTATGAACTGACCCTTCCCACCATTCATATGCAGCAACAGAGTTTATCTCATCAATGAATCTGTTGAAAGCATCTTCGTACCTGCATTGCCAAATAAATATGGCAAGTGACTACACAAATCTTGAATGGGGACATGAAAGATATCAAGTCCATATAATTTGTATAAATGAAAGAATCAATTAATCAGGGCGTAGGCCGTGAACATCAAATTAATAACAGAATAGAATATCCAAATCCTGCCCAGGATGAAAGAATTATTAAGAGATATTAGGTCTTCAGATTACTTAGACAACTAGTAAAGGAATATTAAAAATGTTGTTGTTATTTGACCATACATGTCAGATTAAATTTTGTTATTTGAAGAGGATACCAATCTGAAAATATGTAAATAGATCTCCGAATGTAGCAAATTCTTTGGCACTAGAGTGAAAAAGTATCAACAAAACAAACATTCTTACACGATCTCAAATATTGCTGCGGGAGGTGAGTAAGGAAGATGCCAGGGTTCTCTAAATGTATTGGGCCCCATAAAATACATCCTATGCACATGACCCTGAGTTTCTTCTACCTTAGCACCACGGACCTGAAAAATAAAACAGACACAAGTTGGTTCATAACTTGACTCCATGACTGTAGTTATTGCAGGAAGAAGGATATGCACACCTCAGATAAAGAAAGAAGATAAGGAGAACGCTGATCATCATGATGCACAATCGAGTTTGCCCCATCATAAGAGCATCCTGATCCAATCAGTTTGATTCTGAGAGAATTTAATGCTAGAGCTAGGACCATGACAACACAGAACAACAGAAAGGCAAAGGGCCAGGGCCCCCCAAAGGTATATATCAGCTCCTCAAAAGGTGTGTAGCACTTTTGCGTCCTATATTTGTCAGATATGCATTTATAAGGACAGTTTGACTGGGTTACTCCACCTGCAGCAAATTCGGGCATGTAAGGAAGTAGATCTGATCTTATGAATATATGTTCGATGAAAAAATGCATCATTTAAGAGCAATACCTCTCACATATACAAACTTAGCACGAATAGGAAGTTGTTCAAGAGAACAAGGCTTGCAAAGACTGAGATCTGATCCTTCATCATCTTTATATGTTCCAACAGGGCATTCCTATAATACAGATAAAGTATAAGGATGTTTAAAAACCATATAAGAAGTGAAGTTGGTAGGAGTAATCATGATAAATATACCATGTGTGGTTCTATAGGTTAGGATGGAGACTTATTTCTTGCATTGTAATTTTAAAAAAAAAAAAAACATCCTCAACTAAACCCTTTAATCATATGATCAATTGGCCTTTTGTACTAGACAACTAACCTTGGTACCGATAATCCCAACTAAGCATGACTACAGAATTTACCTCTACCATCTATCAAGCCTCTCAGGAAGACTACAAAGGAGATAAATCACACAAGGCAGCTACATAAGAATGATTGTTATCTTCACATCTCCAATCAATGATGCCACCATCAATTGGTTCAGGATATACTATAAGGTGAGGAGGAAGGAAGTCAAGACACCATGGAAAAATTCAAGGAGAATTGATGGTTAAGATGTGTTATGCTCCTAGTAGCATTACCAAACATACATACATCATAGATATTCATGAAAAAGACCAAAAAGAAAAGTCCACAACATTAAGTGCTTTTCCTTTTTTTTTCTTTCTATTTCTTGGGGTGGGGGTTCATGTGAACCCACAGCCGCTACCTTCGGTGCGCATTGGATAAACACACGGTCCTGTGCAGCCGTTAACAAACCACACAGGAGGGGTAAAATGCACTTGGAAGACCAGGTGTGGCAGACTAAAACCTATAGAGGTGTTAGTGGGGTCCGAACTTGTGAGTTTGGCAGAACAAGTACTTTTCTGTTGAGTAATGTCTGTTCTTTCATACTTGGTTCCAATCAACTTAGTGAATAGACTCAACCAGCACAAAGCTATAAAAGAAAGGGAGAACATGGAACATACTGTACAGAATGTACCATACAAGCCTTTAGGGCACTTCTTTCCTGTAATTGTGCCCTTCTCCCCGTGAAGACCAGCTCCACTCCCAGCACCTCCACTGGAACAAAATGAACAGGTATGTTATGTCGCAACGTATACAATTTTTTCATTCAAATGCCTGCAATATCTGCTTTGGTAATCATTGCCCTTACATATTATTTAAGTACGAAATGACAGTAATATTGAAACTCCAAATGCTTATCCAGAAAGAAGAAAGTAAACTCATTTAGGAGTACATATTGAACTACCCAGCTAGTAAACCAAGGGCCACATTAGAGCCACATCATGTTTGACCAGAAGAGAAGAAATAAACATAGTACAGTACGTCTAAGGAACCTACCTACATGAGATTCTTTTATTTAATTTGACTACAAATAGACGGCACAAAATTGCTGCTAGATCATACGCTCTCTGGTATCTCTTTCATAGGAATTTCCAATGAAAATATTAAAGTGTCAGTTTATCTCCCTCCAAAATCTATCTCCTTCCTTTTCCCATTTTATCTCACATCTTAATCAGGTGATCCAAAGCATATACAAAAAGCTTTACAAGTCCTGAATGGAGGGCAGCTGTTTTTTGGGAACTGAATGCTCTTAAGAAGAAAAGGATATGGATTGAAGTACATCTTCCTTCCCAAAAGAACTAGGTAGGATGCAAATGGGTGTTCACAGTGGATACAACCTTGCGCTATAATAATATCTGCAGTATTGTGGAAAATTCTTGCCCGGAAAGAATGTTTGGTTTGATGGTCTTTTAAGATTTTCCCATGCATAATGTTATCAACATATACAAGCAAAATATTCATCTTCCTACTTTCCTTCCTTCAAATAATAAGGTGTGATCAGCATGACCTTTAGGGCTCCTTTGGTACGTAGGATGGGATAACACGTTAAATGTTTGATTAGGATGTCTTTACCATCCATTTACAGAAATCCTTCTTGCCCTATAATACTACTCTCTCCGTCCCGCTTGAATTGGCACCACTCCTTGGGCACACGGATTAAGGAATGGCTTGTTTTTAGTGAAAAAGTAGCATGAGCCCACCACTTTGTGTTAATTTGTTGCCTTTTAAGGAATGTGCCAATTCAAGTGGGACAACCCAAAAAGGAAAGTGTGCCAATTCAAGCGGGACGGAGGGAGTACTACTTTTACCATCTAACCCACTTGATTTCGGGCAAGAATGTTATGGAAATTTTTGACATGTGTGAATTTTCTTGATAATTAGTTTCTAGTAACAAAAATTAGATTGTTTTCTCAATCAAAATATTTAACTTTGTATTAGATACAAAAATAAGTGTCATTTCAACAACAATTTACATAATAACTCATAAGTTATTTCGTGCGAGGCAACGATTGACACAAATTCAACATAAATGATTATCTTTCTCCAACTTTCATGTCAAAAAGTGTTTTAATAGACGTTTTAGAAAACCAAAACACATTCTGCAATCTTCAAAAACTTTGAATTATAAAGTTAAGGTAATGAAATTTGACAACCAAATAATAAGGAAAACTTTGGTTACTCGGGCCCACCCACTCAATTTTCAGGGCCAGCCCTATTGGGCTGTGGGTTAAATACTTTCAGGCTAGAAATTTCGACCCTAACTTTGTTCTATTCGGGTCAACCTGTTGGTTTCGAGCTAAATTGATATCCCTAATTAGTTTGTATATAAAAGGGAGGTGAATATTTGTCGCATCAGGGAGTTAATATAGATGTAAATTATCTTGATTTCTACTGATTATGTTTTCTTTAAATAAGGAAAGATGTAGTGTACTTAAACTTAGCCCTGTAACTTTCTCAAGCAATGCAGAAAATAATTTCTTACTTCCACCAATTAGGAAATGACAACAATTTTGATGGATACTAGCAAGACTGAAGCCAGCACAGAATTAGTTAGCACCAGAAGATCAGAGTTGTATATCCATGCAATATAATGAACATTTGCATACCTGTTGTTGATAGCACCATTGACAAATGCAAGTGGAACATATTCCTCTCCAGTTGCTATCTTAGACCAGTGAAAATGGATTCTTCCACCCCCACCACCTCCACCACCCAAAGCACCACCATAGCCTCCGATAGCTGATAAAGAGGAGTTTTCTACAAGTGAAACTGCTTGAAGGAAAAGAAGGATGGTCCCACCAGAACCTCCACCAAGTCCACCTATTAAAGTGCCATTACTATTGCGAATTGACCTATGACAGCTTTGACCATCAGCACTGATAAACCCATAATTGTCCAGCCTGAGAAGCGGCCACTGCCTGGACCCAATCACTACCATAAATCATGAAACAGGAACACATGTCACCACACTGCAGTTATAGGATAAAAGATAATAGAGCCGTTTAAGATTTTCCCATGCATATCAATATCTCATTAGTTCAAGTATATACCATATATTTGAGAACTAGATAGTTAAGGAGAGTATGAACAATTCAACAAGAACAAAAACATTGTATCTTTAACATAGAGAACTAACTCCCGGAAGCAAAACCTTAATTTGCAATAAACATATTTCCTTTGCAAGACATTAATTAGCACATGAAAATCACACATTTGCAAGACTAGAATAAAACAACTACTTAAAACACTAACCTATTAATCCACCACCAGCCACATATCCATCAGACTGATTAAGACCCACAGTTCCACTACCCAATTCACAAGGAAGATCGGCACTGCCATATCTCTGACCTCCTTCACTAAGGATTCCATTGAAAATTCCAGATCCTCCTCGTCCACCATGTCCAGCACCACCACCAGCTCCATTTGAGTAATTTCCCTTACCAATACCAGTCTTACAACCTGGAGGGCATGCCATATTTATAAACTCAACTTCACAAATAGAATGCATAGCTGAAAGAGAAACTGCGACAACCATATAAACCCAAACTATACATAATACAATACAATAGAAATGCATTAAAACGGAAGGCAGCATTCAGAATCAAACTAACATTCGGCATGACACCAGATTGTAGAAGAAATATACCTAATTCTGATGCAGTTATCATGCCAACAGTATCCACAATAACAGTTCTTGCCCTGTGAATGTGAACAACACTTCCCTTAACAACCCCACTCACCAGAATATCCTCAACACGACAAACCTGTATAAGATAGTCAGAATTAGTCAAACTTTGCATGAAGAATTACTATTATAGACATGGTTTACATGAGGGTGTGTGCCTATTGCTATTTTCTGTTCTTATATTTTCACTGTTTAATTTAATTATTAAGTTAATTGTTTAATGTTTAGTATTGGGCTACAGGCTCCGACGTGGATTTATCATGGCTCGGTTGAATAAAACAGGTCTTTCTCCTTACAAGTAAGAACTGTCTAGGATTCCAGGGTTTCGGGAATGCGGCACAGCGTGCTCAGGCAGGAGAGAGTTCCTATCCTGATTGGTAAACGTTTCCTTTTCATTCAGTTATTTAAGTGATATTACTTAGTGTTCTTTCTCACAAGAATTCAAGAATTCAGGAGAAATGTGGATTCTTAAGCATCTAAATATGTTCTCTGAAGTCTGAAGTTTCAGTTATATTATACCATGACAATTGACAGTACATGGAAGCAAGAATTATTTGGTTGAATCTGAATAATTTCAACTATGTCCATGGCACAGAAAAAGAAAGTTTCTTCAGATAACCCCCTCCACTACATGGCTAAAGCTTTGGAATCAGCCCACATGTTTATAACCAAAAATAATTAAACACTTACCCGAAGAAAAAAAGAAAAAAGAAAATACCCCATACATAAAATTATTTTTAATTTCCTTGATGGTTAGATAAACTCGCAAAGAGATGCAGAGGGCATTACAAGATATCTAACTTACTTGCATGGAGAAGGACAGTGTGTAATTAACATGACAATCATCTGGTGGAGTTATCAGATCCATCGGGCATGTTGGACTCTCACAAAGAGATTTAGTCACCCTAAGTCAGGTGAACAGAAGATGATGTCAATTGTCCATATAGAAATATAAAATGAAATCATTATGTATAAGGTATTACAGATGTCCAATCTACTCACAAGCCTGTACTATCATCATCCAAGGGAGCTTGAAGTAAAGAACCTGGGCCAACCTACCACGTGAAAGTTTTGTGATATAAGAAAGATGTTTGAAGGTCTATCAATCAAAGCAGGATGACAATCCACAAAATGAGAGAGCAAAAAATGGAGAGTGCTGTCAATTTCTAAACCAAAGAATGTCTCTCTCTGTAGGGCTATATTTTTATCGTTTCGTGATGCAAGGAGATTGGTTTGTTCTATGAAGAAAAAGTACCATCTTAACTCATGTCAAAAGAACATAAGACATTGGTATCATGTAAATGTCACTCTTGGTGAAAACTGAAAAGAAAGTAACCACTCTTAGGGATATATTATATCCCTTTCTGATGCAAGGAAAAAAATTGTTCTATGACGAGATAAGGTACATCTCAACTCCTGTGAGAGAACTTAAGACTTCGGCATCACGTAAATGTTATTCTTGGTGGAAAAAACTTAGACTTCTGGCATCTATAAAGGAACACTTAGCCAATGTCAGAAAACCTATACATATAGTGAGTAGGCATTGAAGTGCTATTCAAGCATTCTAAAATAATAGTAACAATGTTGTAAGAGCTGAAGCACAAACATGTCTTGATTGTGAGGAAATGTAAAAACAATTTGTACATCAGCAAGATGCAAGATGATAAAGAAAATGTACTGCCCTGATCTTAGGCATCATTGTCTATGGAGCAAAATTTGGGGAAGGAATTAAGAAGAGAAGTTTATTCTTTAATTGATATCTTACAGTAATATTATAAAATAGAGACAACGATAGTCTCTGGCCTTTGATTGCATCACCTTCACCAGTCAGTTTTAAAAGTCCTTGCCCATATAGAGCCAAGTTTGAATTTGAACAGATAACAGAGTTGTCCTGCCACCAGAAGGAGGAAGTAGTGAACTAAAGTCATTGAAAAAATCTTCTAAAAAAGTCAATATTTCCAGTTTTTGAATAAGGATATTACCTTAAGAACAACAAGATTTCTGACCTCAAGGACTGATGTAGCAACATCAGCATTTCCTCCACCAGCAATTTGGATTTGTGAGTTCAACATGAGTAACATTTTAACCGATACTCTAAGAGCTCCATAAACCTAGTAATGCAGAAAAACGCTGAATTATGGATACATGACTTTGATAGAGTTTGATATCAACAAATAAAATTTTTAAGACTATAAGTGAATTCTTTTTATTCTGGTCAAGATACAATGGTTGCAACTCTTATATGGCATAGGTCATAAAAATATTATTGACAATAGGCAATAGCATTTGGTTATCCTTTCTTAAAAGTGACGAAGCAACAATTCACTCAAATAACTTTTGGAGAATGAATGTGTTGTCCCTATTGGAGATGTGCAATAAGCAAAAAGTTTTTTGGGTGACAGCCCCATACTTCAGCTTCCCTTGTCAAGCAATGTACAGCTCAATTTTTTTCCTCACAAAAGTATAAGGTAAATTTAAGCAGAAGAATCCACAAGGTAGATAAGGAATTCTTGGCATACACTGAAGCATTTTCTGTGTCCTTTGTATTGCACATCCTAAGCTACACCATACACATGTATAGACAACTCGATAGATAACTAACCCAATATTCCAACTTCAAATAACATTTTAAAATGTAATCATCCCTGGCTCAAAACTATTGTAGTAGAGGTACAGGTGGCAGCACCATGTCAGACTGAGAAAATTAATATGGCTAACCTAAAGGCTGAGCACTCATCTTTTAGGTATCTTTTTCAAATGGATTATGCTTCAAATATCAACTGAGAGAAATTTATACCTGACATAATTGTGACAATTCTCCTTATGTTTTAGTTCTTATTCACTTTTGTCATTAGTTTAGCAACTTTAGTCAACACCTCATCCCCAACTGATCATCATAGCCACGAATGACATTACCTAATGCACTTTCTTGAAATTATACATCATTCTGTGGAACTGTTGAAGTCTGATTCTATCCCTTTCATACGAACTACGTTTTGGATGATCAATCAAACACTAGCAATACCTGAAAGCATGGTCTTTAAAGAAAGCGTAATATATTTTATGATTCCTGAGAATATATAAATTTCCACAGCTCCATGGGGAACAAGCCCCATGCGCTGGTTTTAACCCATCTTCTATACTACACCAGAGACCCTGATGCCAACAAGACATTGACTACTATCAATAACAAAATTTTATTACCATGGTCTTTGAGTCTGAGCCATGCCAAGGGTTTGGATTCCAAATTATGTGCAAGCTAATAGTCCAACATTCTACTAGCAACTGATAGGAGCCATTCCCACGGTCCTCAACGAATGGTACGAGATAGAGGTGATGCAGTTCTGTTGGTTCATCTAATGTTAGTCAGACAATTTAATGGTACAACTATTTTCATTTAATTTGTGCTTTCTTTCATTTATCACCCAATAGATAACTAACAAGACTATTTTACTTTAACTGAGGGCTACCCCTCTTCGCACCAACCAATAATTTCCCTTTCACAAAACATTTTGAACTTGGACATGTTGCACTTTAAAGTTGAGGTAAATCTGAAGACTGAAGTAATGAGATCTGTTTGATTGCCCCCAATAATTTCAAATATGAGGATCAAGAAATCACTCAATAGATTTAAAATATCTAGTAACTGAGGGTTTGCCCCACTTCATACATTACCAATGGTTCCCCCTTCACAAATAAAGTTGTCTTCTTATACTCTTTCAATTTAGTATGAAGCAGGAAATATATATGTTTACAGAAGTTATTTTCAAATGTAAAAATCATCAAGTAAAGAGCTTATATTGCCAAATCTACACAATTAGTACTATAATACTATAGATGCTGAGAGACAGGAAAATAGCATAAGAAAAAACTTTCTACCTTTATAATGGAATCACTCATTAGAAGTTCCTCTGCAACAAGTTCAAATTCCGAGACAGGATAGTCGGACAACCCAAATATAATGCTGCTTTTACAATACAAGCTTATCTGCCCTCTCACCTTCAAATAGAAAGTTCCAACCAATCATCAAGGATTGTTTGCAGCAAAGATAAAGTCAGTTCAAATGTTCTCCTAGCTTATTGAGCAGCAACGGAAATATTTGGAGGGAAAAGAAAAACCAACAACAACTAATGACTGTCAAAACTAGGAAATCTAACTAAACAGTAAATAAAATGAAAAGTATTGAAGATTGTGCAACATAGATTCAGTAACTGTACTTAAATGACGGATTACTAAAATTTAACAAGCAAAACAGGTTTTTAAACTTGCAAATGCTTATGTGGCAATATTATGCATTTTCAATCTACAGCGGCAACAGACCCAGATGTATATGTACGGTAACCTCAGGCACCAGCTGGCTGTCTTAGATAGACCAGAATGCCTTTTGGGGCATAGGTGGATATTTGACAGAATGTGTTTCGATTTCTGGAATTGCAACCATGTTATTTTTTAATATTATATAAGTATCAATTAATCAGCAGTGACTCACATATACACTATAAATACAATCAAGCGACTCAAACATTCACTAGAGAAACAACCAAGAATCATATGACCGTTATGATTCATAGTCCACATGATTGAATACAAGAATTAAACTATGCATACATGCAGAGTAGGGGTGTTCACACTTCACAGTTTGGTTGATAGACGTGCAAGACAAACCTTTATATAGGAATAGGAGATTATTGTACTCAAAGTTTTCTGGTTTGATGGTTTAACTATTTCGCTATTGAAAAGGAAAAATGCAGAAGATTGTCCGAATAGGCAAATACCATTAACAAAGTTCCCTACACGTGCTGCATTTTGTATAGCATAAGAAGCTGATTACTCCACTGTTTTTTCTCATAAACATCTATAGAAGCTGATTTGCTGAAACATCATGGCCAATTAACTTCGACTAGACTGATAAATATTCATCTGTTAATTTAGAAATATCATAGGTCTAGGATTCTAAACACTTGTTACTGACTGAATAAGTGCATAGTTGGAAATGTCTCTAATGATGCCAGCATATCTATGTGCATGTATTGTGTCTGGAACATTTTGTTAAGGAAATATTTCCTATATTTCAGAGATACAAACAAGTCAAAACTTTTTATATAGAAAAAAGAGATGATTGTAGACCTGAACTCTTGTCCAGAGGAGTGGCACTAAAACTTTTGCATTGTTCTCAACATAAACATTTGTCCACAGTGGGCTCGTAGAAAAATCTAATAACGGAGTTTCCGTTTCAGTTGTTAAGTTGTCATTGCCAACTCGTAGACTCAGTATAGATGCATCGAAGTAAGTGCCAGCTGCACCAGAATTCCATGAACACCCAACACTAAATCCACCTGTCACAAAGAAGACAGATCATACGAAAGGTTAACCTTTTAGTAAACCTATGAAGATGAAAATGATATAAATATGGATAATCTGTTTGAACTCCTGGCAAAGTTTTGACATCATTTTTACTAATATAGCGAACAAACATAGTTTAGTTTGTATAACCTCCATATATGCTAAGGCACTGAGCTCCACCAAAATGTCTTAAACGACATCTATGAAACATGTTAGAAATAGGTTTATTTATATATTGTATGAACTGTAGAGCAAGTAAGGCTTTCCAATTTCAGTTAGGATTCTTGTGTATATATAGGTGCTTTGATTAGTTGATGAAGATAGAGAAAATTTCCCCCACATTATGTTTCTCAAGCAAAATATGTGCTTGAGTTACTCACTGAGGGAGGAAAGTTGGGAACTAAACCGTGTAGCACACTCAAAGGGTTCCTAATTTACACCTTACTAAAGATGGTGTGTTATTTGACGATCCCGAGAGATATTGAAAATTGGTTGGAAAGTTGAATGATTTGAGGTGACACATCCTGTATAGCTTATCCAGTCGCTGTGGTGAGTCAGTATATGTCTTCACTAACTGTTGACCATTGGAAGGCCGTAGAACAGATTTTATGTTATTTAAAGGCAGCGTCTGAACGTGGAATTTTATGTGGTGACCATGGTCATGAGAAGATTGAATGTTATTTAGATGTTGATTGGGCTGGATCGAAAGAGGATAGAAGATCTACTTCAGGATTTTGTGTGTTCTTTAAACGGAATTTAATTTCATGGAAAAGCAAGAAACAGAAAGTGGTCTCATGTTCAAGTGCAGAGTCGGAGTATAGAGCTATGACTAAATTTGTATGTGAGATCATGTATGTGCATCAGTTTCTTAATGAAGTGGGTTTTAAAGTTGTGTGATAATCAGGCAACGCTTCACATTGCATCTAATCCAGTCTTTCATGAGCGAACAAAGCATATAGATTGATTGTCACTTTGGTCTCAACAGGGACTAAATTCTACTGGATATATAAAGAACTGAAGACCAATTAGGAGACATCTTCACTAAGGCTCTTCATGGGGTTAGGGTTGATTATCTTTTTTAACAAGCTACATGATTAATATCTATGCATCAGCTTGAGGGGGGGTGTTAGAATTTTGTTTATTTATGAATTGTAGAGCAAGTAAGGCTTTCCTAGTTCACTTAGGATTCTTATGTATATAGAGGTGCTTTGATCAGTTGATGAAGATAGAAAAAATTTCCCCACATTATGTTTCTACCTCTGATTTGACAAAACGCAAAGGCATTATATAGTACACAGCTATGTGGTTTGAGCTTTAGAAGTAGAGTCCATTGATATAAACAGATAGGACTACTAATAGAAGTTATAATTATGTTTTATACCCTAATAGTAGGTTGGAATCAAGGGGTGGCTTGATTTCAGCTTCAAACTTCTCTTTTCAATCTTTTACTTCGAGAAACACAAAATATACAATGTTACAGTTTAAAGGTGGGTTCCACTAAGTACTTTAACTCTATACCATCATTCCCAATCCTAAATCATCATTTAGGTGGAACTCACCACTTAAATATTCTTATTTTCATGCCACAAATTTAAATTGGACCCTAAAATAAAAAAATATAAAGTAAAATCAACTTAACAAACACTTCTAAATCATTCCTGTAACTCTAAAAGGTCAACATCATCCATCGAAACATTAATCTACTCCCAAATAAAACAAAAACACTTCCTGCTAACCAAGACACTTTAAAAAATACAATGATAATACTGGAAAATGGAAATAGACACTGAAAATGAAACCAAACTAACCCTAAGCATCTAAAGTGGAATTTCATCAAAATCGAAATAAGTTCTTCACAATTTACTTAAGATGATGGATATGTATTGATCTTTGTCAAGAATTTAGCATCAAAAGCTCCAAGTTTATTTGGCGTAACTAGTCACACTTTTTCTAGAACCAATGCAATTAAACATTCAACTTAAAATAGTAGCAACTATTCATATAAACTGAAAAACATACCCACTCAAGGGACTTTATAGAGTTGAATAGTATTTCAATTAAAGATTCTAAAACTTGAAGGAATAATCCTTATGATACAATTTTCTTGTTCAAGAAGAATAGAGATTGTGATTGTGTTGTTTCATATGGAAGGGAATGTATTACTTCAATAGGGGGAGTCAAATAATATGTTTGTTTTCCTAGAAATATTTCCTACATATTTTAAATAATATGCTTTGGTATTTAATAGTACAAAGATCACCAACACATAGTTGGTAAGCCATCTTCTAGCATTTGGACCTATCTCACTTGAAAATTGAAATAGGAATATAACTCCAAGTTTTGTTCATTTATCATACATTTGACTAAAGTGTTGATTATATGCAACACATTATGTGTGATGAAGGTTTTATGCCACTCATACGCAATTACGTCTCGCAAACCGACGGGTTCGGCTGAGACAGTGTTCTCAAGGATGCAAGGGTTGCACTTTGAGCAATAAAGTCTAAGCATGTCACATCATGCAAGGGTATGAATAATAACAATAATCGCAAAAGTTAATAGTTTCAAAAGTAGGTAAATTCACATTTAATATAAAAAAATTACCATGAAAATGTGAGATGGTAAAGAAATTACAAGGTGAGCTGGATTAGCACTAACCATGCACTGTAATTTTTACATCCTCTTGCTTGCTGTAGCAGTTAAGACATATCCTTCCACCCCCACCGCCACCCCATCCCTTCCCACCAGCTGCACTTATGACACCGAAGCCCCTCCTGTTCAGTATTACCACAGTACTTAAGCTATACTCAAAGTAGTTCTATGTCAAAGAGTAGCCAGAAAGAGCACAATGGGAGATACATATCAAGCTCTGATCTATGGAGAAGCAAGAAAATTGTAAGAGTATAGTTCACCCACTATTGTTTTAGCAGATCAGACAAGAAGATTAAGGCGTCTCAGGTTCAAGGTTTTGGGCCTCAAAGTCAATGCTTCAACTCAAAAGGCCAAATTAACTCGTGAACTCTCATATGAAATGTGATCTGGAAAAAACAGATACATATTCACACTAAATTGTGATAGATCTTGTACAATATCGTCTTTACAAATTACAAAGTTAGAAGTCACTGTCATACAGATGATAAAGGTAGTAGCTTTCAGTCCCGGTGAGCCTTTCAATTCCCTACTACCCCATTACAAAACATGATCAGGTAAAAGTTTGCCAAAAGTACATTTCATAAAATTGTTCATCTCTAAGACAAATAGTTGACCTCATCTTTTATGAACAAAATCAATCAGTATGTTGGTTCTAACTGAAACCAAGGTACCATATCAGATATCTATTCAGCAAGGGATCCAGGTTATCATTTTTTTTAATTATTAAGGTTAAGCTACACACAGATGCGGCATTGCACTAAACAATTCAAGCAGGAGGTTACTCACAGCTTCGTAGCTCGTATTATGATACTCCCACCAGATCCTCCACCCCCAAGTGATCCTCCATCCCCACCTTCCGCAGATACTGATCCATTCATGTAGAGAGTATCAGTTATTTCAAGCCATATACGTCCACCACCACTTCCCCCGAACTTGTGGTTTTCAGATGTACCACCACCCTTGCTACCATAAGCCCATGGCCGAGACAAGGTAGTCCATGCATAAACATCACCACCCCAGAAGTTCGAGATATTGGTTTTCAAACAGGATGCACCACGTCCACCATGCCCTCCACCAGCTCCATCATAGCCAAAAGGTGTTCCACTAGTCTGAGGAGGTGGTGACCCCCCCAATGATGATGTGTTTAGTGAAGAATAAGACTCCATAGTCATATTGGCAGCAGAAAAAAACACAGTGCCAGCAACTACAGCTGCACTATGACCAACTTTAATAGTGCCTGACAAATTGAAACTTATTGTACAACCTTCTACTGGACAAACAATTTCTACATGTTGAAGTATCTCTAGGTTCCCAACACCAACTACATATATATCAGAACTCCTATACACATTTGAACTGAGATAACAGGTATCATTAATATTAAATGATCCAACACCCTTCAAGTCCTCACAAGAAACAAAATCATCTTCTTCACTTGAAAATCTCGATTTTCGTAATCTGGCAATAGAATTTGCTCGATTTGCACTGCCTAAAAGTGAAAGACCATGATCCGACACTCTATCCGACTTGAGCACACGCTCTTCAGTCCAATCCAACCCGTGAGAGAGCACATGTACCCAAAGGTATCCACACAAAACACACCAGCAGATATAATACCATCTTTTCAGTAGAAGCATGAATGAGCTGAGATTGCTACAAGAATCAATACTTATCGCCGCTACTTAGAATCAATCAAGTCAATGCTGAACCAGAAACAATAGATATTCCCAAAATAACCGCACTCAATGGCTCATCGAATCACGTGAAACATTTCCTGCAGTTAACACATCTCACTTATCAGCCCTATCTCAACAGAATGAAATCAAGTCTTATTCGTAACAATCATAACAGTCAGCCATAATATGCACAATAAATGCAGATTGAAAGCGCACTAAAAACACGCATGCACACACGCACGAAAGCACATTTGCTCTCCAAAGCTGAAACGAGCTCAATCGTCGTCGAATATCATACACAACTCTGATTCTACCATACATGTACAGTTCAATCTCGCAGATACCGGCACATGTAATCAAAATCATACGCACACAGAAATTTGAGCGCTGAGAACTGATAGAATTACGGAATTGAGCAGCGAAAATCAATCGAGATAATGAATCCGCGAAGCACAATCGCGAACTCCGAAACCGAAACACGCCTCAAAAAATGAATAAAAAAATTGAAAGCAGCAGCAGTAGTAGAAGTAGCAGTAGGTTGTGGAAGTGAGCTCGCCGCGGCTCTCGTTTGATTGGAATTGATGTGTATAGTGATTTGCTAGGGTAAAGCGATGGAGCAGAGATGGAAAATGGTGGTGGTGGGGAAGGGTGTGATGATGGCGAAAGAGTTGTTTTAGTTGGGAGACGTAAGCGGAGTGGGAGTGAGAAAGAGAGAGAGAGAGAGAGAGAGAGAGAGAAATGTGCTGAGCTGGATTCCGGTTTGAGATCTATTCTGCTGCTGAGCTGTATATTTAGTAATTAAGATTATTTTAAGAGACACATTTACGTTAGGCCCGACCCAATTAATATATAAATAATGAGAGTGGCAACAATAATAGGGGGAGACAAACAATAAACGGCTACGCCTTCGGCTTCGATAATTAATATATAGATAATGAGACCGGCAACAATTATGCTTTTACGGCTCGCTCCGGGTTCGCCTTCGGCTCCCCCTCGCTCGACTTATGGCTTAAAATATGAGCGGCAAACAATTGGCCTAACGTTAGGCCGGCCTAACACAAATATTTGTCAAAACGAGAAAGGACTTATGAGCAATTAAATTTCGTTAAAATAAATATTAAATGGTGGTTAGCTAGACAATGTAAGACTTCACATGAAATTTTTATATAAAATTAAAACTGAACAAATAAAATTTGAGATAAGGTCGCAAGTCCTATAACGAATTGAATAGTGATTCTGTCATGCCTCGACAAATACAACTAATTCTGAGGCATTTAATAAATACAGTACATTCTAGTCCTAGATTCACACTAGTCAAATTGCAACAGTTATCTGAGACTATTTTCAACAAAATCGATTTGGAAGAATTCAAAAGATGAATCAGCCACTCTTTTGAATTCTAGGGGTTAGATATGGGAGGATGGTTTTGTGTAGTACTGGTTGCCAGCTCAAAACTAATTAATTCGATTTAAAATATGTTACTAGTATTTTCAAATCATGTTCGGTATGTCAGTAATAAATTCTAGTATGCTTTCTTCACATTGGGATACTTGAGATATATATCTTCTTTCTTCCCACTAGAAAACATAATCGAAAATTATATTTGGAAAATATACCTAAATTAAATTATCTGTAAAAGTTTCTCCGCCTCGAAATCGGGAAAGCGAAAACTAGATTGAAGTCTGAAGAGGAAGATCCATTTTTGTTTTTCGTTTTACTTGATCATAAGCATTGGGACGACAAGTAATGCTGAAAATCTTTGTTTTTTATCAGCCGAGATAAAAAGATGAAATGCAATGATGTACATACAATATATATTTGCAGAAGAAAACAAAATGAAGGCGTTGGAAGTTATATAATTTAAACTAGTGGAGTATTTTCTTTTACACGACCTAAGAGGAGAAATCACACGCTATTTCGAAGAGCATCTGCATAGCATAATTAACGAAACATGTCCTATCAAAAAATTCCACAATAAATTGTTCAACGATACATATTTTGCCATGATACTGTTATATGAGTTCTATTTAACGTAATGTGAGTTGGGCTAAAATTCGAAATATTAATACAATTAATAAAAAGTTATCAACCACCTAAGGATTCCTCGGCAAATTGTGTTTGAGCTCAACCAATGCACATATTCCCCAATCAGGTATATTGGTCCGGTCGTTTGTGATTAACCTAATAAGTTGGCATTGAGTTCGATCAAATTTCAACCCAATTAATTATATGGTATTTGTGATATTGTTATTTGTTTTTATAGAAATAAAATGCAAATTAATCAGATGTGGTGACTGGTGAGTCGGTGACTAGATGTTCAAAGTTAAAACTAAGTTATTTTGGTCTAATTACATAGACATATATGAGCAGACACGATAAATGTTTGACGTTTAGATTAGTTCGACATAACAAATATCATAGCTTTTCATTAGTAGTATTAGTATTATTACCGTAAATTTAGGGAGAAAAGTACGAGAAAAGATTAGAGGGTGACGCAAATTTTGACTTTTGATTTGGCCACACTCTCACGAATGACAAACCTTGAATTTCAACTCATTAAAATTGATGCATTATTTATAAGATTGCTATATTATTTCTGAGACATTTCAATAACGTAGATAATGAACTAATTATATTAATAGTCATTTTTAAGTTCCTAATCATTATTGTGTAATCATCATTATTATATAATCAATAAAATAATCACTATTTAATTAAGTTGAAAAAATAGAGGTTCTCCTTTGAAATAGTCAGCATTAGTATAATGATACCACATGATCTATAACAGGAAATTTGGTTAATAAGTGGCAGTAAATTGGTAGGAATTAATTTCATTGGGACACTAAGAACTTAAAAATGGTGGTGATCTAGAAATAAGTTGAAACAATCCGGGCAGAGGAATCTCGTCCGCGTAATTTAATTAAGACGTGAATTTGTTCATATATATAATATAGTATTATTTTTTTATAACAAGTAATGCGGTCATGGTGGGTAGCGGCCATTCTCTTTTCGCCCAAGGCGTCCACCACCACCAACAACAAGGCCGCCGCCACCAAACTGTTGAGCAAGAATGAAGTTGGAGGTCCAACCACCACCACTCCAGGCAACGCAACCGTATCTGCATGTTTTCATTTCAGTATTAATAGTAAATGTCAAGACTTTTTAACTCATTCCCAGATTATATTTTCAACCAACATAACATTAACATGTGTGAATGTCATACTATCAGTATCAATACAAAAGGAAAAATAAGATCAGACAGTTAGTTGCGCGTCATTTTCTCGATGATAAGTAGACTAATTTCACATTTATTCAACACCTACGCTCTCGAATTTTGCAACATATCACATTTCGTTTCATTCATTACTGTATAATCTAAAAATTAGAAATGGCAATATATGTACTGTATATACGTAACATATGGCATAAACCCTTTTTTCTTGATTAAAATTAACTATTAAATAATTGGATCTATATTGTCTTTAATCAAATTGAAGTTATATTTTTTCACATTCCTTCCTCAGTTATGATAATATTAACTTACATATACGACGTGTCGTTTCTCCTTCAATTTCATGCTCTTGAAATTCAACAAATTGATTAGGCAATCACATTTTCTCTGATATTTCATTTTCACTTTATCAGATCTCTAGAATATTCTATTAATAGTATTAGTTAATGAATACTTTTAGGTGTCTGTAAATAATCATTAAATATTAGTGCACTTTTTTTCGGTACGAAAATTAAGGAAAGTTGAAAAATAGTGTAAATTGTATAAAGTAATGATAAGAATATATTATATTTAAAATTATATATGTGATAAAAATATCTAAAAAAAAATGCACTAAGATGATGCAACGTCCAAAAAAAATTATGCACCATATTACCGATCAATATTTAAATGTAGCTTTACATGGAGCATGACGTGAGATTAGCTCAAAGTCAAACTTAAATTTAGCTGTCACCGCCACAATTAAGTTTAGATTCTTTTCGGTATTTGAATATTTCAGTACACGTGCGGTTGTCACTTTCAGTGCTACACTGGGATGGATCTTTTGTGGCCTACGTGCCTGCTTCTAGAAACCCCCAAATAGGTTTAGTTTAATTGTTTTTGGAAACTGGCAACAGTTATTCACGAATTTTTTGTTGCAGTTTGAGAATTTATTCCTACATCTTTTGAATTGGACTTATATTTTTTTGAAAATTAAATTCCAAGAATTATTTGATGGGACTTAAATATTTGTATATAGTATATGAGTTCTCTGAAAAATTATTATCTTATTATACTGTGATTTTTTTAACAGGACTACATCAGTACTTTATTGAGATTTTACTGGATAAATTGTAAGTTAACATCTGATCTAAGAGGTCATGGTCCATTGCCTGTTTGAATGGCTCACATATAGAAGCCCAAAATTGCAATTTGTGTATTGGAATTCTGTGCCCAATCCTGTCGAATTTTGGGCTATTTTCACATAGTTCCCTCCAAATATAACATTAAGTATAAAAGAACCCAATAATTCAGATGTGAAATTATAATTTGCCTTATAGTTTCCTCTCTTTCGACTATCTTTTCCAAAAAGAAAAAGAAAAAGGACTGAAGTCAACCCATAATTAGATGTGTCTACATTTGCATTGCCTCAATGAGCATGTTTCGGCCAGTGGAAGCAGTCGAGTTGAGTAGTGAGGACCAACAATAAGTAATTCAGTTCGAAATAGAAATACCTCAAAACTCCATAGTTCTACTTCCGTAACTGGATCGACATATATAAAATTTAAACTTGATGTGTGATTGGCTTATACATTTTTATCAAAATAAACTTATACTATAAGTGGCCTTAATTTAGCATGCGCAGCAGATATGGCACCCTAAAAATTTCAGTCTTTGATGAGATATGTTATAAGCACAAGATAGCATCAACAACGATATCTGCGAGAAGAAACGGGAGAGAGAAGATAAATGCGATCTACACACTAATTTTCATAGCCAACGTTACAAGCATGAATGATTAACATCTATATTATCTTCAAGATAATACACAATACAACAGCATCCACTATACAAGGGCTGTCAAAGCAATTATTTGGAAGGACGGATAAAGATGAACAGAGTTTGAAGCCCCAAAACACAGTAATCACTCTACAAGAATTTTTCTAGGCATGTTGTCAATGTAGATTCCGGAACCGCACCAATCACTGCATCTTTCTTCTCCCCATTCTTGAACACTATCACAGTTGGAATGCTCCGGATTCCGTACTGGGTCGCGATTGAAGGGGATTCATCCGTGTTAACCTTGTACACCTTGAGCTTCCCGGCATACTGCTGAGCCAGTTTGTCGATGACAGGGTGGATCATGCGGCATGGCCCACACCACGGTGCCCAAAACTCGACCAGAACAGGTAGGTCGGATTCAAGTACGAGGGACTGCCAGTTTGAATCCGTAACAGAAGGTGGCGCTGCATTTTTTTTTTCAAGGAGGTAATCAATAACCATGTAATTGACTGATGCCGAGAATCTTTCAAATGCCAAGAATCATTCATCATAGAAATATGATTCTGAAGAAATTTGATTCATAACATACTTATCGCAGATTCACAAATAAATGCTCTAATCACTATCAAGAAACTTTGAAATTCAAAGTGATGAAACATATAACAATGAGGCCACCAAATATTCTATTACTGTATTAACTAGCATTGCTCGGAGATTTCACAGTTTGAGCACAACAAACAACTGCAATAAATCGGATTCCATCATTATTCATACATGATCATTGCTTAACCTTTAGTCATCTCAATTTTTCTAGTCAATTTTCAAAACCAACAATTTGCTACAATCTGGAACAGTTTTGAATCTGACTAAACACAGATTTATTGAACGATCGTCTCATTGAAAGGGCTTAATCAGTTGAGAAAAAAGCACGATTTTACATATCATCTTGAACAATATAAAGGGCTCCATGGATGTTAACTTCCTTTATATAATCGATTTCAAAGAAACCACAGCCAAAGAAATACATCGAGTCTGCTGTCATTAATGGCAATTCCGTGATTAAATTGGCCAAACTCGAAGGATTTTGTTTAAACAAGATCTTTTATTACCAAAAGAAAATACTAGTTACTATACACATATTAATTGTTCTGCAAAATCGAAATAAGTAACTGAAAAAATGAAGAGTTATCGGACTAAAAATGAAGCAGCAGAAAATCATGGAATACAAACCTTCAACAGCTGTATCCTGCGCCTCACAGACGATAGTACTGCGAAGTCGAGGTTTCCGAGTTGAAGTGAGCTTGAGAGAGGAGCGTGTTGGTTGGATCTTGAGACCGCTGAAGTTAGAGAATCGGACGGAGGTGGATCCGACGACCGGGGTGAGGGAGGCGGAGGCGGAGGCGTGTGGGACGATGAGGGTTTCGAGGAGACCGGCCATGGCGAGGGAATTGGGGGAAAACGGATATTCACAGAGGAGGAGTGTGTATAGTGCGTGAAAGAGTAGATAATCATAAATGGAGGAGTGTGGTTGAGTGTGGTTTGTTTGTATTGGATGGGTGATCGAATGGATGAGGAGCTGTCTCACGTGGATCACGTGGGCCTCACATGCCTCTTTCACTACGTTTCTCTTACTTCCCCAATTTGGGCCTCACTTTCTTCGCATCATGATTGTTTTTTTAAAGATTTGTTTGCGATTCAAGATCCTAGATACATTATTATTGAGTTTATCAAATTTTTATTTGATCTAGTAGAATTATGTTAAATGGGTTCTACGTATACTTCAATTAGGGTCTTAAACTCAACAATTATGTAATTTCTTTTTATGATTTGAAAATGATAAACGATTTGATTTTAACCCAAGACCTCACTCTTATAAAGAAGAGGTCACACCGCTCGAATGTTCCTAAAGGGACAACTCGGCATCATGTAATAAGCGAGTTAATTGGAGAAATCATTTAGTGCATCGTGCTCTAATTAGTTGGTCATAAATGTATTAACGTAGCAAGAGTTAGTGTCATTTTTGTTAATTTTACAAGTTGGACTATAACATATTATACAAGCAAAGGTTGAATATTAATCTTAATTTATAATTCTATTAGGAATTAACTTAGATAGATGAAAATAGTACGGAGTATATGCTAATATATTACTATTTATTAAAATAGATTAGATAAAGTCGTTGATTAATTCTGCAATTTGAGATAACTCACTTGATTTATATGAAGTTATGAAAGTAGAACTCCATATGATGAATATAAAAGTATCCAATCATATACGTTATCAATCCGGAATCAAATTATAAATGCCTCTTATAGTGTCCAGTTGAACAATACAAAATTCACGAAACAACGTAACACAAAATGAGAAGATCCAATCCAAGCATACAATTACAAGTGGCACCATACATAACATACCACAAAATTATCCATGCATACAAGTGGCTCCTTACATAACACATAACTCGGCTACACAAAATTCCAATAACTCAAATGTTAAAAAGAATGTGAAAAGTGGAGGACCTACTAACTCATTATTCGAACCATGCATACCAGTGGCTCCAAGCCTCCAATAAATAGCTCTCTACCAAGAGACATCTGCAATCTCACAAAAATATCCGACAACTTAATAATGCACATAACTCGCCTAAACTGCATAATATCAGATACAAAACTTGCTTCATAGAGTGCGAAGGGGGTAACTGAAAGAAACCATTGTTCAATTGAGGCTGTTCATCACTTCAATAAGCCAGTATTGCTAAGACAAGTTCCGTTCTCGCATATAATGCTCTATTTTCTCTACATCTTCTGGAACATTAACGCCATGGCATTCGTGCTCTACTTTTATCACCTGTGCAATATATATACGAATTCACATGACATGCGACACGCTGGAGCGACGTGCACAAACAATATCACAGAGTTCAAGTAGTTAACCTTATTGTGCACACATCTATGTAAGTGCTTACAGCATAGCAGTATGATTACTAAGTGAAGAAACAGTCTCAAGGTATCCACACAATTAAGTCGGAAAATAAATTAAGAAGAGAAGAATTAGTTAAAAGGAGTAAGTGTAGAAACAATTGTGGGCACCTTCATTTTGTATCCATTTTCAAGGACCTTCAGCTGTTCTAGATCCTCTTCCAGTTGCAGTGGAGTTGGTGGCAGCTCCGAATAGAGTTGTAGAAACTTTGCATCATAGCTCTACGACATATAATATTTCTCATAAAATCTAGGCGTATAAACTCATTTCAAGCAAGTACACGAGCAATTTCTGTTCTACCTGAATTCCCAAATGAAGTAAATATGAAAATTGAGGATTGACTTTTCCAGACCTGCATCCATTATAGCCGCTCAATACTCAACCATGAAATATAAGAAGTTAAGAAACTTGGTATGAATTCAAGACTTACTTGTTAAATGGAATAAGTCCTCGTGAGAAATAGATTGCATAGCCATGATTATCTACTATGCATTTTACACGATTTGGATCCAATGCATCTTCAGATTTCAAGGAAGTAGCTGCAGTGCTGAAGACTGCATCTGGAGCAGCCTACATCACCCAAGATTGGTATGAGTTGCTTTGAGTGACCATACAAATTTCTTATATTTTCTCGCAACATAAAATCTAACCTTAAAAAAAAGTCATAGAAAGTTTATAATTGAAACAAATAGATAATGTGAAGGAAGCTTGTCAGTCATAATCTTTATCATTCGTAAATAAGTTGAAAACTTCTTTTATCTGAGTGCATAATTTACTGGCCTAATATTATGCGACTCTAGCACCAAATGCTGTCAATGAAACACTTGCTCTTGCAGCCAATGCATATTCAACAATTGAAACTCAACCAGCCAATTTCCAATGTTAGTCCAACAAAATATTTCATTTTCGCAGACTATAATGCAGCTCATAGTTTACTTCAGCACAAAGTTCCATTATATTTTTTTAGAAGCATAATTACGATTCATCTTTCAAAGCAAAATATGACCCATCAGCAAGATCAGTAGACATAAGAACTCTCTATCAGATGACCCTGATACTAAACAATAAGGAGTAACAGAATATTAATCAAGTACATCCTACTTGCAAATAACTTTTTAACTTCTTTCTTTCTATCAAACTAGTTTGCCACATTCCTCAATTTTTATGGATATTAGAAAACATGATGATGAAAACGAGGGGGAAAAGATACCCACAACGGATTACCTGCAGGACTTTGACAATGCCATCGACTATTTCAGGTTCTATGAGCGGTTCATCCCCCTGAATATTGACAACAACATCATACTTCCTCCCCAACTTTTGAAGCGCTTCATTACAGCGCTCAGTGCCTATATCAATCCCCGGAAACAGAACACCATGAATGAATACCTATCCAGAGATGATATGAAGAGCATACAAGTGGGAAGGGCTTATACCATTTCTGCAAGATTCCGATGTCATTACTACATCAGCACCAAAACCTTCACAGCATTCAGCAATCTTATGATCATCTGTCGCCACAACTAAAACGGATACCAGAAAATCAAACCAGAGACAAGACTTCATCAGTCCACAAACATGTAGAATATAATATAGCTAAATATGGTGGAGCTATACCGACATGATCCAATGATGTCGCCATTTTTGCTCTTTCCCATGTTCTCTACAATCAATGATACCACGAGGATGAATCACTTACAATCCAGAAATATTTTCATTAAACTTTTCCATACATGGATACAAATGATCGTATCTATCCAATTGAAACAGCTCTTCAGTTTACATGCAAGGCATCTAGTAGTATCTCATAAGCGAGAAGGAATTGCCAGAACATACCAAATAAATGCAAATCCACGCAGTTATAGAACTCAATTTCCAAATCTAAGAAGAAGAAGAAGAAGAAGAGAGCACCTGGATCATCGGCTTCCCTAGGATATTAACAAGCGGTTTGCCTTGGAAGCGAGAGGAAGCGAATCGGGCGGGTATTATGCCGATTACTCGGCTCCGGAACTTGCCGGATCGACGAGAGAGAAAGTAAGTAGAGACACCGAGTGCCGCCGCGGCGGCGGCGGTCGCAAGGCCCTGAACGATCCAGGATTTGGTCGAGCTAGGGTTTGAAGATGAAGATGAAGATGAATTGTTAACCGACATTAGAATTCCTGTTGCAGAAAAATCAGAGGGAAATCTTGCTCTTGGGAGTTGAATTCTCCACCTAAGATCTAAATTATCGAAGTTTTTTTTACTAGAAAAACTTAAAAATCAAGCACATACCTTTAAATATTTACACACACCTTCGTAGTTATAATTTCAGAATTGATGATCCAAAAATTTAAAGAGAGATGAATTTCAATGTTTTGTCAAAACAATAAAAGAGAAAAAGAATCTATCTAAAAGCATGGAGATTTGCATTAATTTCAAACACCTGCACGAAAATAAAATTCTGCTGCATAAGCATTAATCAGTGGTTGAATCTTTGAGAAAGAACGCAACGGCCGCCATGCCACTGCTGCAGAAACACGATCAAAGCCAAAGCGATAACACCGGAAGGAATTATTACGTCCCAAGCTGCGGAGTTTGTAGGATATACTGCTGGATTTGCATAATAGCATTTTTCTTCAACATTGAAGGAAGTTGGATAATTGTGTTTCCTCTAGTAACTATAAGCACGTGGTGCTAATCGAAGCGCGCTCATGCCAGCGTAGAACGCAGCACATAAAGCTTTCTCTGCTGCACCTCTCAAAATACTGAGCAGAATCTGAGGAAGAAGAAAAGCATCTAGCATCAAAGCAGCGCTGAGTAGTGGAGTGAGCAAGCAGCCAGAAATGCAGAGTGAGAGTAAGATGAGAGAGGCTGTTCTCTGTCGTATCCACGAGCTGTCTCTGTTGCCTCGTTGATTTGATTTTGCATTCCAGACGATGTAGAATAGGCGCATGTGCAGACAGAATTCGATCACAGAGATCAGCATTGATGTTACCTTATCAGTCTGCAATAGCTTTTCCTCAAAGTTAACTTGCAATGCCTGTTCATTTTGATTCTTTTGGTAGCTGGGAAATAGGATTTGGAAGTTGGACACTACTGATATGATGTGCCCTAGAAAGAGCATTAGGATCATGAGGAGTGAGATGGAAGAGGCTACCTCGGGGCGGCGTCTCACATGGCGAATCTGCCGCCACACGAAGGTGCAGGAGAGCGCATTGGATGTCTCGAGCATGATCAGCTCTCTGCCCAATCTCCACATTGGTCGTAGACTCGCATCATTGTCATGAGCAACAACGGATGAGAAGCTCGAATGTAGGCTGGATGAGAAGCTCAGATCCGGGAAATGGAGAGGATCCATCTCCGGTGTCGTGCTCTCCATGCTCCCTCTGAGAAACATGCCGCTGATATCCAGTGAAGCAAACTCCAACTTCACAAGTATGTCACAGTCCCTTTCTGTATAACTCGGAGCAGTCTTCCTGCACCCCACCATGCACAGATGTCCAGTCACGGAATCATACTCTCCTTCAGCTGTGATCGTCATCTGACGATGAGGACTCTTAGACCAGTTCGCCTCAGAAAACAATTCAATACTTATTCTGTAGCTCATGTTCAAAGGGGCATTCTCTGATCTAGTTGTTTAGGGACCAGGGTGTAGGTATAGTTGGGAAAAACAGGAAAACTGTATATCAAGATTGGGTCAAAATAGCCTAGATCACCAGCAAATAGAGTGCTGTCTAAACTCCCACTTATAAGACTAGTATATAAAGTCGGACTATCCTCTCCCACGTAGTTAAAGCTTTAAAACAGCGTCAAGATTGACGTGAAAGCCTCCCTCGATTTCCAAATAGGCAGATCCAACCATACAAAGGTTACCAGAAATCTGAGACCAGAAGCCCTCCAACAAGAATGTGATGGCCTCTTGATCTCTAGTGGTTTCGTAATAAGATCCTGCGTATCCAGGGATACGATAAAACGGGAATGCATATATGATATGCAATGAGGCCTCGACCTTGTAGACGCAGCATTCATCAGTTCCATAGAATTTTGGTTCAAATTCAAGTAAGAGAGATTTGGCAAGATTTTGCTTGGGACGGTTCCCTGCTTTCCTGCATAGGAGGCTCTCTCCACCGGTGAAATGAGACGTGGTGATGAAACACGGTATGAAGTTTTTGTAAGTACAGTTATTTGGGGTGAATTGAGGCACTATAGAAGAGCAATGATCTGTGTATGAAACAGTTGTGGAATTTGAGAAAGAAAAGGCATGAGCTGTGCAGATGCAAGTGAAAAGAAAGGAGATGTAAATCCATGAGCAAGGCATTGTACAGAAAAAGAGGAAATTCACATAACCACAAAATCAAGAAGTGGAAGAAGGGTTTACTTTACCTTAAAGTCTCAAATCTTTTCGAATTTTGCATATATTATTCTAGTCCTCTCTTTCCTTGCAGGCAGGCACATGGTGTTGACTGCTAATTGTTTTATACATCACACTATAAAAAGTACATAGAAATAGACAGTTGTACAAGAAGACCAAGAAATTTAAAAGCATTGGCTGGATGAAACTGGGAAACCAATCACGCAAATTAACCAGACAAGAAGGTTTGATTCTTATTTTGTAGGAACAGATTAAAGAGTTGTTGGCCTTCTGAATCTTTTATAGACATACCAAATCTCACTGCACAACTTTCTCACTCTATCCAATTCAGTATATTCATATCTTGATCTTTCTGAAGTAGCTGGAATCTTCAACACTTTTTGTGCTCCAAAATTGACCAATTCCCCTCCCAAAGTGACTATTTGAAGAATATCAACTTACATGGAAGACAAGATACAGAAAAGAGCAAAATACACGCAAGAAATTAGTATTGTTTGAACAATTCTGAAAAGTGAGTTTAGAATGCAAGGCGGCATCCATGACGCTGCTACGATCCCAAAAGGAACGACAATATCCCAAACTCTTGAGTAGAATACTGCATCTGGATCAGCATAGTGGTATGTTTTCTTAAGAGCAAACGCCGGTAGTAGAGATCATAAACATGAGGTGCCACCCGAACTGCACTAATCCCAACATAAAATGGAGAAGAAAGAACTTTCTCTGCTGAACCTCTCAAGGCATTCAGCACCACTTGTGGAAGAAGAAAACCATCAACAATCAGGCAACCATAAGACCTTAAACCACCCCACACACCATAATTTTTCCACACATGCGCGCTCAATAGCAAAGCAAGCAAGCCACCTACAACATACAACGGCAGAAACACACAACCGGGCCTCCTCTCTCCAATCCACGGGCTTCTTCCATTCGCCTCTCTCCAAACTAATTGGAGGAGGTGCACTTGAAGCAAGAACACTACCAGAGAGCTCAGCCGAACAGCCATTTCATTAGATTCAAGAAAGTTTAGTATCACCGGAAGCACGTGCCCCACAGACAGTACTAGAAGCATGGATAGTGAAATGGATGATGCTACCTTAGAATTTCTTCTGACATGGTGAATCTGTAGAGAAACAAGCACACAGACGAGGGTGTTGGATATCAAGACCATGACAATCTCCAAGTCCATTCTCCATATGGAGTGCACAGCCTCCTCGACATAATAAGAAGCGGAGTACATTACCATGTCGTGGAAGTGAAGAGGATCTGTTATGGCTCGCGTGCTGGTGATAGTTCCCTTGGTACGGCTCCCTCTCGTCCCAGTCAGTGGAGAAAACTCGAGCGTGACAAGAATCTCACAGTCACTGGATATATGAGCTGAGCTCTTTCCGTATGGCTCCAGCTTTCTGCACCCTACCATGCACAGGTATCCGGTTTCAGCATCGTACGCTCCTTCAGCTGTGATCTCTACTTCGTAGTTTCCATTGGTCGACCAGTTAGAGTCTCTCAAACAGAGAACCAAACTCGAGTTCAGAAGAAGAGCTTAAGCTTATCAAATAGCTGATATTTAAGTCGGATGCGTTGGTATGGTAAGGCCCAGATATCATATTTTTCTTTTTGTAAGCATGATTTCCGACCCAAAGAGGGGAAGCGTAGACTCATGCGATTTGTTGGCCTCTGGAATTTTCAACAGAGATCCAAACTCATATTATCAGAATTCACATCAGGATATGTATTCCTCCCCCTCTTCACTGGCTTTTTCTCAGCACATGAACTTCTCACTTCATCCAATTTTGTGAACTCATACCTCACGTCTGGAGGGGTGAGCAGACCGATCCCATCAGCTTTTGTGAGATTAATATATCCGAAGTAGCTGGAGTTACCGACGTGTCTGGTGCTCCTACATCGTCCAACGAGTTTGGGCTCATTTCTGACTGTGAAGATTGAGGTGAACCTCAGGCTCAACCTCATTGTACAATCCCCAACCTCATCTGCAGAGCGATTCAACGGATCAAAGAGACGGCATGCAAGGCCAAACAGCTCGTTCTTGTACTCGCCCCACGATGCCTCTCCAATCACTGTTGAATTAAGGCCGAATCCTTGATCATCATATTTGGTATTTTGAAATGTGGCTATGTACCTCAGCTTTCTCTCAGCTGCAGAGCACTGGATTGGAGTGAAGAGCAGTAGGCGTGGCAAGGATCCATCGCCAGTGCCAAGTGGAGAGCAATGGTCGTGTCCCGCCCCACACTCTTCTCCATACTCCACCTCCAAAACTATTGATTCTTTCATCATCACCCAACAATACTCGATTCCCTCGTACTTTTCCATGAGTTTCCTGCAACGTCAGAGTCTCTTGAAAGCTTGCCACCTTCATGTACTCGTGCAAGAAACGAATAATTGTAGTTTGGAAGTGCTGGAAAACTGAATATAGATAGAGGATCAAAATAGCTCGGATCTTTGGCACGAACCGTGCTCTTTAAGCTCCCACTTATATAACCATTTTGAAGAATTGGATTATTCTTGGCTGTGTAGTTGAGATCAAGAACAGCATCGACAAGGATGGGATTTCCCTCAACCACCCAAGAAGCAGATCCAAGCATCAGAAGCTGCCCTGATTTCTCAGTCCACAAACCTTGCAGCCAAAATCTGACTGCCCCTTGTGCTGCACTTGCAGATTGGAGATTATCACCATCATACCAGTATGGAAATTGGATGAGCAAATAACCTCTGACTTGGTAGAGGTCAGTCGTATTAGTTTCACGGTGGTCCTGGATTTGTAATCTTGCATATTTTCTCGAAAACATATAATGTAAACTGTTGTGTGGTAACTTGCCAATGAGACTTTCTCCACCTGTGTAATAAGATGTGAAAAAGGAAAGCGTGGAGTATAATTCATCAGCATCAATAGTGGGGCTGGATTCAGGATCTGTGGAAGAAGAGGCAGGAACTACGCAGGTACAAGCAAAAAGAAAGAAGCACAAAGAAATACACAACAGTGAAGATTGCTGCATTATAGCAGAAGAATACAAATCATGAAAACCTTGCAACAAAAGCAAAAAGTTACAGAAAACTTATAAGTTTCAAGGCCACAGAAACCTGGAGATGAAGAAGAAACAACAACAAGTGCTCATAGTCAACTCCAAATGGCATTGCATCATCTATGCAACCTCGGATTCGCTGGCTGGATAAATTGTATTGACCTATTTTTTAATTTTTTCTTGAGTAGACTGGAGTATTGTTTAATGTATTGTTTAATCATGAATGTGGTCGTATTACTTAAATATGTGAACGATCTATCAACCTGGGATTAAATTATTTGCAGTTTAATCATGAGTTGATGAAAACTCAATTAAATTATACTGCCAGCATATTCGAGTTGCATAGATGATGTACTTTTGAGTTGACTATGAGGGCTTCTTCTTCTTCTTCTTCTTCTTCTTCTTCTTCTTCTTCTTCTTCTTCTCCGTCATAATATTTTGCTTTTGCTGCAGAGCTTGTAAGATATCAAATGCAGTCTTCACGGTTTCGTATTTCTTTGTGCTTGTTTATCTTTGCTTGTATTTGTAATCATGCCTTTTCGGATGACTCCTATACCAAACATTGCTCAGCCGTACTTCCTCGTTACAACATCACTTCTCGTAGCAACGGAGAATCATCTCTACCTTTCCTCTCCACGCCCTACTTCACTGGCGGCGGCAGCCTTCTACACATACAACCAGGCCGGTCTACCTACTACGTTGAGAAGAATCTCAGGCTCCGACTTCGACCGGATTATTATTTAACTACCGCCGTCGGTGTCTACAAGGTCGAAGGCTTCCTACACATCCAGTCTCCATACAACGACGATGATTTTCATGCCAATTATAGCGACGGCGGATACAATCGCCTTCGGAATCGAGCAAGCGGATTAGTCAAGTTTCCGATGAACGGATTCTGGTCGGAGAAATCGAGGAAGCTCTGTATGGTTGGATCTGCTTCGTGGAGAGGCATCCATCGCGACGCAGTTCTGAAGCTCAAGTTCGAAGACGCCGAGAATCCGACGATATATACGAGTGTTGTGAGCGGGAGCTTGGAGAGCACAGCTTCTCCAGATGATCCGCCTTACTTCGCCCCCATTCTCATTTTCAGTTTTGTAGAAGTTTCCAACTACAAATACTCGTTGGTCACGAAACAAGTCGGAGGAGCGTTTCCGAGCAGGAAAGATGAGTCGCTGAGTCTCGACGCAACAGAGTTCTGCTCAGTGATGCGGCAGGGGCTCAGATGTGTGTTGTTGGAGTATGCAGAGGAGTGCGCGGGCCATTGTTCGCCATTTGGCGTTGGTGATGGTGATGAATTCTTGCCTCGCTCTCTCTCTATGACTTCAATTCAGTGTCTCGAGGGATCAAAAAAAGCGAGGTTTATGGCAACTTTTCAAAATAATTTGAGTAATTTTGATGATAGTTTTTTCCTGGGGTCGACGGTGATTGGAGAAGTTTCGTGGGATAGTAGGAGCAACAGAGTGATCGGCGCGGCGTGTGAGATCTTGAATCCTTCTCAATCTCATCATCAATTGGGAAATGTTGTGGAGAATTGTACAATGAGGCTCATCATAAGGTACCCTTCAGTCCTCACTATTAGAAATGATGCCAAAATTGTTGGACAAATATGGAGCTCCAAGGGCGTTGAGGATTCCGGCTACTTCACACAGATTAATCTCTCCGTTGGCGATGAGAATGGCCTGCCGAGCTTTTCGGAGCAGAGATATGAGTACACAGAGATGGATAGAGTGAGAAAGTGTTGCACCAAAAATAACAAAGCAAAGAAGAAGGGAGATGTGTATCCTGATGGGCAATCCTATGATATGAGATTTGATATGTACATCAAAAACGAGAAAGGCCAAAAATTGGTATGGGCATGTGCTACGCCCGTTTGGGTTGAAAACGAAACATACCAAGCCGATGAAGGCGGTGGTGGTGGTTTTGCAGTAGCTCAATCTGCAGTGATTCTTCAACCACAAAAACACAGGACCACTTCTTCGCCCACAAAGATGAGCTACAAAATAAGGACCAGACCTGACTACAAACAAGAACTACAAATCTCAAGCAATAGTATTGCATCACCTAGTCTCAATTTGCCAGGGAGCTATTCCGGTGAAGTAGAGATCACAGCTGAAGGATTGTATGATTCTGCAAATGGACACCTCTGTATGGTGGGCTGCAGAAAAGTTGTTCACAATTCGACTTATGTATTCCAAGACTGCGAGGTTTTGGTGGAATTCAACTTTCCTCCGTTGAATAGAGAGAGAGGCAGTCTTACAACAGGAGTACTAAGAAGCACGCGACTGAAAACGGATCCTCTTCACTTTGATGATCTGATACTCCAATCTAATGCTTACTATCGTAAAGAAGCTGAGCGATCTCTATGGCGGATGGACATGGAGATGGCAATGGTTTTGATATCCAACACGCTGGCCTGCATCTTTCTGGCTCTGCAGATCTTCCATGTCAAGAGGAGTCCAGAGGTACCCTCTTCTGTCTCGCTTGTCATGCTCGTTGTGCTATCTGTGGGGCACATGATCCCGCTCGTGTTGAACTTTGAGGCTGTGTTTTGGGGGTACCGCGAGAAGAGAATGCTACATCTTGGTGGTGGTGGAATGCTTGAAGCTAATGAAGTTGCAGTAAGGGTGATGAAGATGGTAGTATTGCTGCTGCAGTTGCGACTTCTCCAATTAGTTTGGGCTGCAAAACAGAGTAGCAAGAACGGAGAGAAGAAGGCTGGTTTGGTTTCGTTGTTACTGTACATTTTACTGCTCAAGTCGAGGAGGAAAACAAATGTTAGTGTTTGGAGCCATATAGGGCGTTGTGCTGGTCTGATTCTTGACGGTTTCCTTGCTCCACAAATCCTGCTGAACGTGTGGAGGAGTTCAGCGGAGAAAGCCCTGTCACTTCCATTCTACGTTGGGACAAGCATGATACGACTAGTGCCCCATGCGTATAACCAGTACAGGGCTCACAATTACCCCAAGGTTGATCTGAATGTGACGTACTACTACGCGAACCCAGCTGCAGACATGTACTCCACAGCTTGGGACATTATCATTCCTTGTGGGATTATTGCGTTGGCAGTGATCGTGTTTGTGCAGCAGCGCCATGGTGGCCGTTGCATTCTTCCTGTAACTCCAGAATGCTCTGAGTAGCTTCTTCTTCTTCCTCTTCCATACCTCCTACGTTTTCTAAGGTACTGTCATCCATTTCACTTTTCATGCGCCAATTTCCATACAATCTTTACTTGTTTGCTTCTGTCTTTTATCTCAAGTGAATGAAATGATATTTTTACCATCTCCGAGTGCTCATTAGTTTCTCGAAATTCGATTTTCAATTGATCAACCATTAACCGATAAATAAATTGAAGTCTACCGGGTTGCAAATTTACTCAAATTATTTTATTTCGAAATGACGGCCTTGGTTGTGATTAGCGTGTATTTATGTTGATTTGGTAGCAACAACTAATATTTTCATTCTCATCAACTTAGCCTCTCTTTGAATGGCATGTGGGGTTTAAGCAATAATGCAGAATCCTAAAATGTTTAGTTTGTCAAACATAGAATCTTAAGAATCTGATTTCTGATAGTACCACTTGACCTAGCTACTTCAACGATACCACAACACAGAAATAACAAGGCACGAGGAAATGGATATATGGAAGCTATTTCGGAGACTATTTCAGTAAAACCTAAATCAAACATTCTTAACAGGATATCCCAAGCTTAGGATTGGAGATATGCATGAAAAGTAAATGCTCCTAAATCCAATCCTCCAGTAACAGGGCAAATTACTTGTGCAAACAAACAATGTACTCTTAAATTCAGAATTTGAGACATGCTAATACTGAAATATGATGCCTAATCCTTGCTATTTCATACCCATTGGCCATTACACGTTTTAATATATCTCGTTAAATCTCAACCTGAATTTAGACTAAAACAAATAACATGGTAGCACAAAAAACTCAAGTGGTGCTACTTCTTCATCGAACAAAGACTAGTTGCTGCATTCTACTATTATTCTTCATTTCATTGTGCATGGAGGTAGAGGTGTTTGTTATTTTTTTCTCCTTTTCCTTTTTCAGCATTTAGTTAGAAATCCCCACATACATTTTACGAATTTAGTAGAAACAAATACTTATTTTCCGAAAGAGAAGTTACAGTTTCAACAGCCTGGCAAATCCAACAACCACTTATATCGGTCAACTAGCTCAATATAACGAGGAGCAGACTGCAACACCAAACGATCAAAATGAAGAGAATCCGTCGTTGCTCGTGTGCTTCTGATAGTCCCCTTGACAAGAGCGCCTCTCCCTTCACTCAACGGCGGAAACTCCAGCTCCACTGTGACCTTAACAACATAAGTCGCGTTCCAAACCACCTTTCTGCACCCCACCATGCATAGGTATCCACTCTCACCATCATATTCACCTTCAGCGCTCACCTCCACAGCTCGGTAAGGATTGGCCACCCAATCAATACTCGAGTTGCCATGAAAAACATTTTGTAGCTCATCTTTGTAGTAAACGCAACAAATTCAGCATCGGATAAAAAAGAGTTGGAGTCGAATGCAAGCAGCACATTGCTGCCTCTGTATCTCCTGTTTCCAACCCAAGCAGGAATGGCATAACCCCACGCCAACACTTCCTCTTTGTTGTTCATGATTTGCACATCAAATTTCATCTCAGGAGATTGCCCATCGGGATACACGTTTCCTTCCTTTGCTGCCTTTCTGCTGCAACACTTTCTAGCTCTATCCAACTCTCTGTATTCATATCTCAGGCCTCGTAAAGCCACTACACCGTTTACATCAGAGCTCGCCATTTTAATCTTTCTGAAGTAGCCCCCATCCCCAACAGATTTGGAGCTCCAAATTTCTCCAACAATTCTGGCATCATTTCCAACACTCAATACTGCAGGGAATCTCAAACTAAACCTCATCGTACAGTCTCCCACCGTATCCAAGAGTCGACACGCCATGCCAATCATCCTCTTGCTCTCCTCATCCCACGACAGCTCCCCAATCACGGCCGAACCAGGAGCAAAATTATCATAACCATAACTGGTGTGGTTTTGAAATATCGCCATGAATCTGCCCTTCTTTACATTCTCAAAGCACTGAATTGAGGTCAGGTACAGAAACGACGGCAACAATCCATCGCCAAAGCCAAACGGAGAGCAGCCACGTGGCTCCCCTCCCACGCACTCACTCGCATACTCCATCTCCAAATTCCTCATCCCCAACCGGAGCACTGAGCAAAACTCGGCCGCTCCCAGACTCAGTGAGTACTCGTCTCTACGGCTCGGGAACACTGCACTACCGAGTTCTTCCGAGTAACTGTAATTGGAGACTTGTGGAAAACTGTGTATCGAAATGGAGCCAAAGTAGGTCGGATCGATTGCAGAAGCTGTGCTCTCCAAACTTCCGCTGACAAGAGATGTGTGTATAGTCGGATTGTGTTGGTCGAATTTGAGCTTAAGAACAGCATGGCGATTGTTGGCAGATCCAACCATACAGAGGATCCTGGAATTCTCCGACCAGAATCCGTTCATCGAGAAGGAGATGGACGAAGCTCTTTGTCGATAGCCATAGGTATAATTGGCGGGAGTAGCATCGGATTTGTATGGAAATCAGAAGGTTAGGAAGCCGTGGACCTTGTAGACGGCGGCGGCGGCGGTTTTGTAGTGATCCGGTGAGAGTCGAAGCTTAAGATTGTTGAGCGAGTGGTAGTAAGTGCGGCCTGGTTGGGGGCGTAGAAGGCGGTGTCAGCCGGTGAAGTACGTAGTGGAGAGAGAAGGGAGAGAGTGCCTGTTGGTAGGAGCTGTGATGTTGTAGTAAGGAACTATGGGAGAACAATGTTTAGTATAGGGATCATTAGTTTCAGGTGAAGAAGAAGCTTGGTGTGTATAGATGCAAGCGAAAAGGAGGAAGCACGAAAAGAAACGAAACGGCGAATTCCACATCGTGTGACGCACAAGACTTTCTGTAAATCGAGTTCGAGAAGAAGAAGATGAAAACAAGGTGTTGTTTATGATTTTTCTGAGGTGAGTTGTTGAATGTGAGAATCAGTAGTAGAGTGAGTATATCAACATGGCACGTCTTACATATTAATTAACATGTTTTTTGTCATGTAAAGTCATATCATTAGTAACAAATTCTAATTATCATTAAAGATAAGATTATATTGATCAATTGATTAGCTTGGATTATAATCGAATAAATTACTGTAAATTGATCGGATTGGTTTATTTGAATTCACTATTAAATTTTAATATCTTATTATATTTATTCATTCTTTTATATACTATTTCAAATATATATCAAATAGAATTGTAATCTAGTCAAATAACTTGTAGATATATGTATATTTGTATATAATGCATAATTTATAATTATGCAATCACTAAATTGTTGTTGCATATATTTATAATGGTTTGCCGAATATTTCATAATGATGTAACTAATGTAGAAAAAATCACATTAGGTGTAGATTAGGATTAGGAGTTGAATATATATCAATTTTATAAACATTAATAGGTAATATGTATTTTACATAATTGTCTTCAAAACTAAATATATTATAGGGGAATATTAGATAATCCAATATTTTGTCACACTGGTTCTTTTTCTATGAGTATAGATAAATTAATGCATAAATTTTAAAAATCGCATCATGGAAAATTCGAACACCTTTAGCCTCGAGCATTAACCTCCTACTATTAGGTCAACACACACATCACCTCGTCTCTTATCGTGTAATTTTGATGGGGTATCAAACTCTTATTATTATATGGTCATCACTCGTCACTAGACATTTCACAATTGACTAAAAAGATTCTAGAACATTGGAATCTCTAATCTCATAAATCGAAGAGAGATGAGATTGACTGTTACTATTATATTGTCTCTCTTTTTTAATTAAACGAATTGGGACCGAGTGCTAAGACTATTACCGGATATTATGTCATGTATTCAACTTGATGATCTAATCCATAAATTATATAATTTCCAAAGTGGACATAATGAGACCGGTACCACTCCCATTAATTAGCATTTACCAAGTTGAATAGCAGTAGCAGTCTTGCCGCCCCTCTAAAATATTTTGACTAGTTTTTTATAGGAGATTGAGTCATGGAGTTGGACTTCAGGAATTAGGATGATGTAATACTGTAACCACAAATTCCCACACTCCCGTATCCGAACTTTTCTT
The DNA here is from genome assembly GCA_036873715.1 of Salvia sclarea. NCBI lineage: Eukaryota > Viridiplantae > Streptophyta > Magnoliopsida > Lamiales > Lamiaceae > Salvia > Salvia sclarea. The sequence continues at coordinate 3,310,979 of JAYJMF010000073.1, forward strand.
TTCCAATTTGTGTTTTTTTTTCCTTTTCTTTTTTGTGCTTTTAATTATTTTCTTTTTGTTCGATTCTTACTAATGACCGTTGATAAAACCAAATTAAAGATGTTGCTACACACACCTTTCTTCCAACTCCAGAATCAAATGTGATGAGAATTTACATGTCTTAGTAGTTAGTTTTAAAAGTTCATTTACACGCTTGAATTGTGAATAAGAGAAATCTAAAGCAGGTTGTATACTCAACAGTTTTCCAAAGCAAGCATTTAGTTATTAGATGAGCATAAAACACTAGTGAATTGCAAAAGAAACATAGGAGTATATATTTTCTTCTGTACATACTCTTCACTGATTGTCAGTTGTAGGCATTTTTTCATACATTTCGAAACCCTTCATCAGTCTTTTAGGAAGAATGCAACGGCCACCATGACGCTGCTGCACTAACACGATGACGGCCAACGCCATGATCCCACTAGGAATGATAATGTCCCAAGCTGTGGAGTACATGTCTGCAGCTGGATTCGCGTAGTAGTAGGTTGCATTCAAATCAACCTTGGGGTAATTGTGAGCCCTGTACTGGTTATATGCATGGGGCACTAATCGAACCACACTTGTCCCAACGTAGAACGAATGAGACAAGGCTTTCTCTGCCGAACCCCTCCACACATTGAGTAGGATTTGTGGCACAAGGAAACCATCAAGAACCAGACCAGCATAGGACCTCAAATCACCCCAAACAGAATATCTCCAACCAAGAACGTTTGTTTTCCTCAACCAGTTGAGCAGTAAAGTAAGCAAGCCACCTATAACGTACAACGACAAGGAAGCAAAACCGGCCTTCTTCTCCCCGCTCCACCAGCTTTTGTCACTCTGTTTTGCACCCCAAACTAATTGGAAAAGGCGGAGCTGCAGCAGCAACACTACCATAGTGATCACCCTCACTGCAACTTCATTAGCTTCAAGCCTCCCACCACTACCAAGTTCCAGCGTGCTCTTATTGCGGTTCCCCAAAAACACGGCCTCAAAGTTCAAAACGAGGGGGATCATGTGGCCTACAGATAGCACCACAAGCATGACAAGTGAGACAGCAGAGGGTACCTCAGGACTCCTCTTGACATGGAAGATCTGCAGAGCTACAAAGATGCAGGCAAGGGTGTTGGATATCAACACCATTGCGATCTCCAAGTCCATCCGCCATATGGATCGCGCAGCTTCTCCGCGATAGTAAGCATAAGATTGGAGGATGAGATCATCAAAGTGGAGGGGATCCGTTTTTGGCCGTGTGCTTCTAAGGACTCCCATTGTAAGACTGCCTCTGGCTCTGTTCATCGGAGGCAAGTCGAATTCCACCACAAGTTGGCAGTCGACTTTGGAAGTGTTAGAGGTGGAGTTGTGAAGAAGACTTCTGCAGCCCACCATACAAAGGTGTCCATTTGCTGAATCATACAATCCTTCAGCTGTGATCTCCACTCCACTGCTATAAGGACTTATTGGCCAGTCGAGAGTTGGTGATGAGATATTAGTATTGGTAGAGTTGACATGAAAATAAGGGTTGATCCTTATTCTGTAGCTTATCTTTGTAGGCGAAGAAGTGGTGTCACGTTGTTCTGCATAAGACATCGTCCCAGTGGGCCCTAGTGCAACCAGCATGTCGCCCCATCCGCCGCCGGCGTGGTGGTATGATTCATTTCCCACCCATATGGGCGTAGCAGATGCCCCTGCCAACTCTTGGCCTTTCCCGTTTTTTATGCTCATATCCAATCTCATATCGTAGGATTGCCCATCAGGATACACATCTCCCTTCTTCTTTGCTGGCCTTTTTTTGGTGCAGTACTTTCTGGCTGTATCCACCTCTGTGTATTCATATCTCTGCTCCGCTAACTCCATCACGTCGCTACTGCTGGTGAGATTAATCTGTCTGAAGTAGGCTTTGGAGCTCCACATTTTTCCGTCAATTTTGGCATCATTTCTCAGAGTTCGGACAGAAGGATACCTGATTATGAACCTCGTTGTACATATCCCCACAGCATCTCCCAATTTATGAGAAGGATCCAAAATCTCACACGCCACGCCTATCACTCTGTTGCTCTCCTCATCCCACCACGCCTCTCCCATCACCGTCGACCCCAGAGTAAAACCATCGTAACCATCATAACTCGAATTGAGAAACTTTGCGATGAACCTCGCCTTTTTTGATCCCTCGAGACACTGAACTGAAGTTAGAGAGAGAAAGGCAGGCATGAATCCATCACCGAGTGGCGAGCAATGGTGAGATCCTGTGCAGTCCGCCGCATACTCCAATTCCATCACCACCCGCCGCATCATCAAGCAGAACTCGGCTGCGTCTAGGCTCAGCGACTCGCTTTTCCGACTCGGAAACGCTCCTCCGATATCCTTGGCCGCCAACGAGTATTTGTAGTTGGAAACTTCTTCAAAACTGAAAATCAAAATGGGGGTGAAGTAGGGCGGAGAATCTGGAGAAGCTGTGCTTTCTAAACTTCCGCTCACAACACTCGTATATATCGTCAGATTCTCGGCGTCTTCGAACTTGAGCTTCAGAACTGCGTCGCGATGCATGCCTCTCCATGAAGCAGATCCAACCATACAGAGCTTCCTCGATTTCTCCGACCAGAATCCGTCCATCGGAAACTTGATCGATCCGTTTGCTCGATGCCTGCGGCCGCCGTAGCTGTAATTGGAGTGAGCGTCGTCGGAAGTGTAGGGAGTTCGGATGTGTAGGAAGCCTCCGACCTCGTAGACGCCGGCGGCGGTAGTTTGGTAGTAATTCGATCGGAGACTAAGCCTGAGATTCTTCCGGACGTAGTAGTAAGTCCGGCCTGGCTCCATGCGTAGAAGGCTGCCGCCGCCGCTGAAGTAGGGCGTCGAGAGGAAAGGTAGATTGTTGCCGCTGCTACGAGCGGTGCTGTCGTAACGAGGGATTACGGTAGAGCAGTGTTTGGAATAAGAATCATCAGGAATTGCATCAGTTGTGCAGATACAGACAAAGAGAAACAAGTAACAAAAGGAGCGAAACCACATCGTATCGTATCGTGGAGGAGTGAAGAAGAAGAAAGTGAAGAAGAAGAAGAAGAAGAAGAAGAAGAAGAAAGAAAGTGTTGTTTGTGAATGGGGGAGAAAGAGGATGAGTATAAATATAACTGAGGAAGGATAGAATTGAACAAGTCTACCGCTGCTGATTATAATCTTCATGCATTTTTCCACGCCTCTCTTTCTTAGAAATCATCATCACTCCATGACATGGACATCGCCATTACTCATTAGATCCAATCAAATTATTTCATCTCTAATTTTTTCAATACTCCCTCACTCCCCCAAAATTTATCATCAATTCACCTAATGCCAGATTTAATATTGACTTTAGTGGTACTCAAGAATCAGTCATACAAAAATATATTGTTTAATGTAAAAGTATTTATAGATAGATGTAAAATTATAAGTGTATAAAATCAAATATGATGTGGTGTGGTGCTATTCTCGAAAATAGAAAGTGATTAATTTTGTGGAATGTATCAAAATTGAAGAATGTGATGTGGGGAGCAATATTTTATTTCCGAGAGTGAAAAAAAATGTAAGAATAAGTGTACAAGTTTATATACTAAGCCTTAATCAAACATAATATGTAGCTAGCTAGTGTTTCACATTAAATAAATCACTATTTATACAAGCATACCTTATTAACTAAATAGGTTTTCTGATCTAACTCGAGCCTATTTTCGAGTGTAAGTTTTACCAGTATCACAATGGTTATTTTGATGACTCGTTGACATGGAAAAAAAGATTATACATGCCACATCAAAGCGACCTTGTCTCGATAATTGGCAATTGGAAAAAAAAAATAACTAAAGGAATAACCCCTCTTGTTTTCAATTTTTTTTACACAAAATGATGTGATTCTGAATTCTGATGAGACATGGATAGCTTACATATATTATCATCGAGTCAAAAGATCGAGGTCGTCGTGTAATTCCGCATCGAAAATTTGATCCAAGTTCGATTTGAAAACCTTTTCGACTAACTAATTACATATGATTTTGTAATTACAATTAAGTTCTCATTATGTTAGATAATATTTATTTTGAGTGATAAGTTAGATTAATAAAAACATAAAATTAAATATTTAAATGATAAGACTGTCAAACTAGTTAAAAATTTATAGGTTTTCCAAAATAAATAATAAATTAATTTGGAACATTCTTATCAAATCATCATATCATTAGATAGGTTTTATTTGTCCGTATATTTTAACCATATTGATATTGTGTGTAACTGTTTGGAAGGAAGTGAAGCGGGATTATAATGAAGTGAATATAATTGATGAATATGAAGATTTCCCAAGTGGAATTCAGCGTTTACTCGGATATTATAATATTGAAATTAACTTGTCTTTTTAGACGACTTGGAGTTGGAATTTCCACCCCGTCTCTCAAGTAAGTGTTTCCGGTCCTGGACATGTTGTCGTTTTCTAATTTCTTGCGGTTTTCATACTACATAAGTTTTGGTACTCATAACTTTTTTGCCCTTTTTCCTTTCTTTCTTCTTTAAATTTGTTTTATTTTTATTAATTCTTGGTGATTGGACACGAGAATTTGTCTTCTAAACAGAGTTCTTGGGAAAAAAAACTAATTACGCAGCCCCTTTCTCAACTAGTATTGATATGAAATTTTATAGATCCTGATTATGAAAGTCATCAACTCTAACTAGTCCTAGCTCTCATCTAAATATGAACTTTGATCGAGTTGGTTTTTGTGAGATAATTAATAAGTTATAGGAATGCAAAAAGAACATGAGGGATTTAACGTGGTTCGATCTATGGGGATAGATCTACGTCCACGGAGCGAGAAAGAGAGCTTTTATTGCTACTATGCAAGAGAGATTACAAGAGTATTGAGTGAATCGTTTCTTTGGCTCTAGCCTCTATTTATAGATGAGTAGACCGAGTTCTCGGAGAGTTGGATCTCCTCTCTAGGTCTTCTCCTAGTAGGATTCGACTTTGAGTTCTACCTTGAGTCTTCATGTTTATCTTCAGGTGATCCGAGCCTATCCATGCTCTTATTTGGGCTTCTAGAGTGCTGATAGCTTTTCCTTTGCCTGTTGGGCCGACGTTGGTGGGCCGAGAGCCAGTGGGTCGAGGTCGATGGGCTGTCACCACCTGTTTGGACTTGGCCTCTGTTGACTTGGGCTTGGCCTCTGGGCCCATATCCTATCTTGTATATTACATGTCTAGAAAAATTACTGAGTTGATTTTTGCTGCCTTCAATCATTCCTGAATTGGAAATTACAATTACTAGAGAAAGTTTGTTAGGCCAGCCCGACCAACCCAACAATTGAATGGGTCAGCCCAAAATAATTTTGGTATACAATTTTTCAACCCAACCTTTTAGATTTATCATTTATTAGGAACTAGCACAGAGTGTTCGCGTTGCACGCAATTCATAATATCCATAGTTAAATAATTGTAATCGTAATAAATTTTTATCAATTACTGCTAGTTAATTAGTTAAAGTTTTACCTTGATTTGATTGTTGCGAATTAATGATCTCCATCAATTGATCCCGTAAATAGAAGTCGTAATATGATTGATTAAGTTATAGATTTATAGATGAATAGATAATTGCAATTCTTATTTAATTAAATAGATTTATGGATTTATAGACAAAAATGTAATTATATTAATAGGTAATTCTTATATAAATAAGTAATTTGTAATTTACATAATTACTTAAAATAAATAAATAATAAGAATATATTAGGCAATTAATATATTTTGTCAACAAAGCTCTTCTAGTATTAGTATAGATGATACACAAAATTCTCACTGAATTAATGTTCTAAATTTTTAAGTAGGTTGGCCCTGGAGGCCTTTGGTCTAAGCCGCAGTAGTGAGAATGATTAGACAGTTGAATATTAATTATTTTTTTATTTGCATACAAGTAAATATAAAGGTTACGCCATGATCTATTTGAACCCAAAATCTTTAGATTCAAACATTAATCACTAATTATTAGGCCAACATTACGCAAACATCAAATATTGAAATTTGGCTAGCTTGAAAATCAAGGGACGCCGGAAGCATAAGGTTTGGCCATATTTAAGCGCAGGTGTGATGTAAAATGTCGAGTATCATCTTCTCATTATTAACTCAACAATCACACCAGGTCCCTTTACTTTATATTCTGTTTTTTCATTCTTCATTACATTAAGCTTAATATTTATCTATATCCTAATTTCTCATTCTTCTTTTTTTTTTTTTAATTACAAGTAGTACAAATATATAATATCATAACAAAATTAAAATTGAACACGGCACGCAAGCAAGACCACTATAGAATGACAAAAGATATAAAGAGACACACTCCCGCAAATCCAATGCATCCATCCTAATCATCAATAAATCATATTTTAACGGCTTACACTTTCTTCATGGTGAATGACACTTTAGGGTGTCCGCAACATGATTTTGTGTTGCTAATACGATAAATGAATAAGAACCCATAATAAAATAACCTTTGGCTAAGATTAAGAGGCGAGCTTCGGAGCAGGAAAGCCAAAGTTAAAATGAAGAATACGCAGAAAATAAACATTTCTTTTATAAGTTCAAATAAATTTGAATAACCATACAAGCAATACTCATTCTATCAAAATGATATCTCAACAACAATGTACTCGTATTCTGCATCTTCACCGACAACCATATCACAGTAACCAAGAGATAGAGAGAAAGAGGGGAGAATGGAAGCGAACAAAACAAGAGAGGTACTGCAAGAAACATACGACGACCTATTGAAGCTTCTTTATGCCGGGGAAGGAAGGTAGGACTGCAATAAGGGCATCGCCATACCCAACAGGATCTGCGAATATCAAGAGTTACATTGTGATTATATATGATATGATACGTTAGTAATAAAAATGTCGAAATCTTTCATCAACTGAAGTAGTGGGAAGGAAGATACATACCGCCATCTTCTCTAAGTATCTTGACCACCTCTCCAGATATGTCCGACTGAGCAAAAATGAAGAGAAAGAATTAAAAGGTTCAGCTCCCCACATCTTACCATATGCATGAATTATAACCAACGGTTCAAATAACATAACATAGGGAATTCAGGCAAAAGCAATCTCTATAATGTAGCATGCTTTATAGTTGTGAAGTTTAGGGAGAAAAAAGAAGTGCAAGAGCCTAATCATGTAAACTTTTTGAACTCAACCATTCAAGTAAAGACAAGAGGCAGACACAAACCTCAACAGGGATCTCGCCACCTAGCTGTTCGATGTAGCAGAGCACCTGCCCCTCCTTTACTGTGTCTTTCTGTTATGCAACAAAAGTAACCAGTCGAGTCAATAGGAATGCATGTATTGTCAGACTATAGATATTATCATCGAGCTAAAAACACAATGGTAAGACTATTTTATTTTACATACATAGCATACAGCCCCTTGAATGTTTGAAGCATTTTAAAAACCTAAGGTCAAAGTTATATAGGATATGCTGATTGAAGTAGACCAGATGTCAAGAAATGTATCCAGAATGGTTCTAGACAACATAGAGACGTTAGGGTTCATATTCTTCGTGAATATTAAGGTGATCCATAGAGCAAGTAAAGAAAGAGTCCTTTTTTACCGCCCTACTGCTCATCAGACCAAATTTAGGTGTTGACAATATAGGTGTCTGAACATGTTAAAAGTCTTAACAATTTAGGCTTTGCAACTTATTATTTCCAAGTTCTTTCTTCAACAACTCTTTTATCAATGATCGTTGATTGATTTTAGATGTGTTTTAACTTGACAAGTTAATCAAATCAAATTGAAATTGAATATCCGGTACAATGAAAAGGTTCATATGATACTAAAACCATATTGTTTCATAATGACTAAACTCATAAATAATTTTTACTTAGCTTAATACAATTGTATTGGACTTTTTTTTTGGTTACTTTAATACCATCTTTAAGAGACAAAAGTTCAGAAGAACTTCAAAAAGAAGAAACAGAAATTCAAATTTGTCTATATGAATAACATTTTTAAACCCTAGACCTAGTTTTGATTGATAGAGTAAAAGAAACACTGATAAATTTCAATAGAGAGATTAAATAATTTCAACATTAGTAAAATGTTTTTATTAATTTGAACCTTCAAAACAATAAAAATATGAAAGAAACTAAATATCTGTCTTACCTTTTTTTCATTGAAATAAGGTAAGCAAAAAGTAACCATCTAATTTCTTGGAAAAAGAAAAAAGGTAACCTGCTAAACAACTTATTCGTAACTTCTTCTACACGCTGAAATGCCAAAATGTAAGAGAATAAAGTCCAGGCACCAAATCATAAGATCTGGACAAGTTCAAACTTCAAACACCAAATGTGTCCTTAATCCATGCTGAAGTAACACCATTTTGTTGACTATAGGAAAGGATATAGAGGACACAGATCTTAAACCCAAAATTAAAGCCAAACAACAGATATAAGATATCGATGAATTGCACACATTGTAGAAGCAAGTCACAAAATCATTATAAAAATCACTATTCAATAATTGAAGACATGAGACAATTTTACCAACACCATAAAGGGAAACACACACACACACACACACACAGAGAGAGAGAGAGAGAGAAAGAGCTACCTCTTTGCAAGAAGGAGGAGCCTTCTTCCCTTTAATCGTCCTGGATCTTCTAAAATACCCAACCTGCATCAATATAAAGTTAGTGACACAAACACAAAGAATAATCCGCCATTCTTCATAGAAAAAAACCACTGGATATTTACCCTTGGAGATTGAAGTATCACCAAGCCCTCGTCTGCTGCCTTATCAAGCAGAGACTGGACTCCACCTGAGGACGAAACTGGTCTGGAGAGTGCCAATGATGGTGATGAGGCTGAGCCATTCAAAGCAGGTGTCTCAACAACTGTATGGGCAGTAACAGGAGCAGGAGCAGGAGGCTGTGGAGGTGCACTTTGTTCAGCCAAGTGTCTTGAGACGTATAACTGGAATCCCCCAAGCTGATCATTAAAGTAAGATGAATCAAAACTCTAAAGGGTAAATTAGGAGGCTAAAGTATTGCCACGCTAACCATGGACAGCAAGAAAATAGCATATGGGAAATATGGAAAACAGCTTACTTTAAGCTCAAACTCCGCAATTGATGTTGTGTCACATAGTACCGTCAAAAGAGATTCCACCTGCAAAATGACATTTCAATAAGATGGCTGCAACCAGTTATGGAGACTGATGTCTACATATTACAAATTTTTAATAACTGCAACAAGCAAAAGCATATAAAACTGACATTCATGCATAAATTGTCATTTCATCTGATATGTACTTTTGGAAGAACTAAAAGGCTACTTAGGCTAGTTGGTCCTTTCAAAGAGCCTTAATATCATATTATAAAATTGAGAAGATACAAATACACCACCCAATTGTTGTTAAAATAAGACTATTGAATATGGATGAATGGTTGAATATATGTATTAGCTCGGGTCACACAAAACATAAAGGAATCAGAATATAAAATTATGGCACTTATCAGTTTGTTTTGTTGTCAATCATGATTCATGATAAAAGTTTTCAATCAAGGAATTATTTATTTCTAAAACAACTGATAAGTTAGCAAAATATGCTCTTGTTAATCATTGTGTTTCTTGTTTCACTGGACTTTTGTCAGTGTTTGTTTTAACGTTTATTCTTTTCAATGAAGCTTATTTCTCTAAAAGAAACTGATATTCATTATATACCATAAGTTGATTCATTGTAAACTCGTAATACAAAATTTTCTTTCCATCATATTACATCTATTAATAAGTAAGGCTACAGCATGGCGAATACATCAATATTTAGAAGGAAAAAAAAAAGAGCTAAACAAATCTTATTTATATAAATCATAGCCAGCCATGTTATGTGGAGTAACTTACCTCAAATGCATTTGGAATAAGTGTGCTGACTGCATCAATTGCTACATTTTCTGTAGATTCATCTTCCGCACTGGCTTTTGCTGCTGCCATTGAAAGAGAAGCTACATTAGAAAGAGAAAATGAAGATTGCAACAGATATAGTGCCTTGCAATGAACATCTGGTTGAACCAGCAGATGTTAAATGAGGAACGGAAGGGTTTCATTTTCTTCCTTCCAAACACCACTTCTGCATATAGTTGCAATCAACTGAACTTAAATCTGAGTGCTCTAACTTCAAATACACTACAGCACCTCATTCGAATATGGTAGATATGCTAACTCTTAAGAGAAAATAATGCACTCAAATATTAAGTTGACTAGAAGTCTTATCAATAGGAGATATAACTAGTCAGTGCACAAGAAGAAAATAATCAATCTCCAGCTGATGTGCAGATAACATGCAAGATTATGTAATTCCGTAACTCCTATGCCAAAAACCAATGTCTAAGAAACAATCAACAGATATGAGATGATGGCCTGAGTTTATCCCTTAATCATCTTAGTGACAATTCACAGAACCTTTCCGATTTTCACAAGAATAACCAACCATTTAAATTGATCCTTGCTACAAGCTTTTCTACATTACACATTGCACCATCAATAAAACAAATCGTATCAGAGCCAAAAATGGAGCTTGAAAAAATCCACAGAAGATCTACTCACAATCATCACCAAAAGCAGAACTTCGAAATGCAATGATTGACTTCCTCGGTCTATGCAACAACACTAAACCATCAAATTGATCAGTTTTGGGCGTCCTTAAACCATGCAATGGTTGCAGCGTTCTCAATTTTGGCCTTACAGAACCGAAATCCAAGTTCTTTATCTTAATACCTGAAGCCCCAATACCACCTGTAACAATTAAACAACAATGAAATCAGCAAAACTTAATTTCTTTTTTTTACCGCAATGCAAGTTGCGGGAATACAGAAACACGAAATACACACACATATAAACTCAAAAATTCAAAATTTATACAAGTAATTAAATGCATAATGAAAAGAGAAAAGGCAATTGCACAAACTAAGACGATCCATAAACGAAAAAACAGCATAGCAGAGAAGGAAATCAGCCGGTATTCTACATGTAAACAGCATTTGACATTAACAGTATAGAAGGAGAATGTGTGCGAGCTTACACGCAGCCATCCGGAAATGGAGAAGAGGGAGAAGCGTGGTGGCGGAGAAACAGTGTTTGAGCCGCGGACGATGTTAACGAAGAAGAGAGCCATAGCTGAGATTTATAGTGGGCCTAATTTCTTGATTTGCTTATCTGTTTTTAGGCCTTTTGCCTTTTCTTTCCTATTGACTTCTTTCCCTTCTCGGCTTATTATTATTACTAGTACTATTAAAAAGGGTTTCTCTTTTTCCATTTTTCCTTTATTCATGCAAAATCTAGCCTTTCTAACTTTACGTATTAAATTCTTGGAAATTTCCATTTTCAGTATTCAAAAGATTGATCTTTTCGCAGTTACATTATGATTTGTATTAACTAATAATAATTAAATATCTAAACAAAATGGATTAATTCATTTGTTCTATGTAAAATGACAGTGATAGTCCCGATTTAATTATTCGTTATAAAATGTAACTTCTTCAAAATGGATTAAACGTTTAACTAAGATAAATTGAATATGATAAATTTAAAAAGGTATTTGTAGCAAAAGACGATTCCCTCGCCCCAAGAACCGAAATCCCATCTCTTGTCCCGATAATAATGATGGAGGGTTAAATCATGGTAATTCAACGATCCATTAGGATTTAAGAAGCTATTTGTGTTTTAGAGGGAGGGGGAGGAATGACGTGCTAGTATTACATTATAAGATCTATTATATCTAATCCTATCAACCATAATACATGTCAATAATTCCAAATGAATATTTAATTTAATATGCCAAATATACTACCAATTAAATATGATTGATGAATTATTTTTAGTTTGGTGGGTATTTAAAACCCATCAACAATCACATATTTGGAAGAATCTAAATTTGGCAAGTTGAACTTGTCTCACGCAGAGGAGGAGTGTGATGACTGATGATTCCCACTGACAAGATCCACGGTCAAATCTTATTAAATTATACTTCTTCCATCCCAACTAAGATGAGACGTTTATTTTGGGCACATGATTTTAGGAGAGTTGAAAAGTAGTATAAAATGGTGATAGAAATATATATTATTTAAAATTGTGTATATAGTGAAGGTATCCTTAAAAAGAAATTACTCATTTTAATCGGGACGGCCTAAAAAAAAATACGCCTCTTCTTAGTTGGGACGGAGGGAGTAGTTTTAATTTGGATAAATTGCTATAACTATACGCAAATGTTTCCATGCGGTCAGCCACATGGTTAGGCGGGTGGTTCACCCGGGTCAGGACCTGGATCCAACCGGTCTGGTACTTTTAAAAAAAAAATTAAATGACACTTCACTTTATATTAAATGGTGTTATTCCCTTTATGAATTAATATTTTAATCAATATGAAATTGTAATGAATGTATTATTAAATGTTATTCATATTAATGATACCATATTTTATATTAAATGATACTCACCCTTGTACTAAGTAATACTAAATCAAAATGGCATTAAATGGTGTCCTATTTCATATTAAATCATACTTGTATTCCTTATAATACTCTACCTTATAAAAATGACATTGACTGTATTGATAAATAGTATTCCCTCCGTCACACACAAGTGTTATGTTTTTATTTTTTACCCGACCCAACATGAGTGTTGTGTTTCCTTTTTAACACTTTATTACTCACATAATTTTAAATAATATGAATTTTCATCACCACTTTATAATACTTTTCAACTCTCTTTAAATCTCGTGCCCAAAAGAAAGGTAACACTTGTATTGGGACGGAGGGAGTACTCTTCTTTTTAATAAACAGTTTTCATATAAATTAATACTCTATTCCATATGAAATGAACTTATTAATTAATGTATAATTAAATGGTACTCATATCAAATAAAAAAAAGATGGTACTCATATGAATGATATTCTATCTTTTATTAAGTAATATTCTTCCCTTTGTCAAAAATTTGCATTCAGGTGTCTTTTGGGGGGGGGGGGGGGGGGGGGGGGGGGGGGGGGGGGGGGGGGGGGGGGGGGGGGGGGGGG
>JAYJMF010000073.1:3332143-3345632 GCA_036873715.1 Salvia sclarea
ATGTAGTGCATGTTCCTTATATTTTTGGGCAAAAATAATTGTATCTTAAATTTATGGGCAAAAATCCATATGCCTCTTATAAATTTATAATGCTAAGTAGATATCAATTTCTTTAACAGAATATATAACTATAACTTGAGTGTAAAGGGATTCTAGACATAATTGTACGAACACCAGATGTTGGATATCTCACATTTAGACTTGTTTGTGATGTTGTTACTTGAGACTTTATAGCCTATGCAAATAGTATAAATATAATACAATTTAGAATAGATGATCTCGTGATTTCTGATCTGCACATCATTTCTTCCCTCTCTTAGCAACAAATGAAGCAGCAAAATCAATCATCTGAAACTTTCCAAAAGAAAAAGATCAACCTGTCTCGACAACAATTATCTTAAACTTGGATCAAGAATCATTCAAAAAAAGCAAAGTGGCCTAAAAACAAATATTGAAGAAAACCATTCGACTAAAATATCAAGATGATGAAAAAATCACGAAGCAAGGCATATATACTCGTGGGACCTTTTAGATCGAGCATTTATCAATCATCAAAGAATAAGAAGGGAGAATGTGACAAAGTCTCAAGAATCATGCTTTAAAGCACAAGATTGAACACAAGATTCTCCATTTGCACGAGACGTAACAGTCACGAAAAGGGGCGTTTACTTTGGGCGACAGACAGATTGGATAAACAATATATAGGATTGAGTAGTTGAAGGATGACATGATCCAACAAGTTCAAAATCGTTCAGCTGTCAAATATATGGTAGATCAACCTATATTCATCTATCAAGCTATCGAACAAAGTAAACACATCTTAAGAAGACAGTTATAATAATGAACAGAAACTATTTTTACATTTGTGTGCTGCAAAGTGAAAACTAAACAGCCTTAAAAGCAACAACTAAAGACTGATGCTAAACAAGATGGCATGATTTAGGTATGCAAGAAACAAATTTTCTGATTGCACATCAGGATACAAAAACAACACAAAAAATCATGTTACTTATGTATCTTACTAGTTATTGCACATAAACATTCATTCTGATACTAAAAGATCGCATATTAAAGCAACAAACTTTGGCAATAGTGAAGAAACATAAAATAGAAAATCATCTACAAAACAGACATTCGAGGATAAAATTATAGAGGAACATACCGTTAGAAGTAATAAAGTGGAGCATGTCGTATCAGACATGTCATATCACTATATCAGACATGCTTGATGTGAGGTCCCATAACTTGCTGAGAAGCATGCGAGTATATGATGATCTCAAGTATGCTATCAACAATCAAAATGTACATGTATATGCATATCAAAACCATAAGCATATCAAAGTGAAACTCAGATCTCGCAAATAAAATCATTGCCTTTTTTCAAGGAAATTTACAACAAAGATGATCAACAATCAGAAAGGAAAACATTGTATAAAAAAGACTGAAAAAAAGGAGAAGAAATTATTCACAGTCTTATCAAATTCAAGTGTTCATCAGATTTAGTTTGTAAATATTGAAGTTTTCTCTCTGAAGCACATCCAATCCCAGTCGAGCCCCTAACTCACAAACGTGGGGGGACCACATCTCAGAAGAAACATTTATCATCTTCCTCCCTTTCCGACACAAACAATGTAGATCAAGCTTGAAACCACATCCCATATCCACACCAGTAAAAGACGTCGCAGTTCCCAGTTCCATCCGCGCCCACCAAATAACGTATGATGAAGAAAATCGGGCTACAACAACATCAATCATATTTCTCCCTCCATGAATACACAAGAAAGAAAACCCATGAAAGCCCTAGAATAATGTCCCCAAAAACCAGCCTCAGCCAGTCGTGACCGAGATCCTCAACCTTCCTCTCAAAGTAAATCCTCCAAATCGCCATTGCAACATGGAGAACCACACAGCCTCTAGCAAAGAAGCCATGGAACTCCTTCTCTTTCACAAAGGCCACCATGAACAACAAGAGCCCGACAGCAAATAGTAGCAAGCCCGAAAACGAATCAGAGGTTCGAATCAAGAGCTGATCATGAGGTGTTGAGCCCAAAAGCTTGCTGGCATGGTCCTTACCATGGCTAAACACAAACACCTCATCCCTATAGAACATCATCATGGCTCCACATGACAAGGCCACCACAGAATGGAGCATACAGATTAGGAAAAACCCAGATGACACCATAGATCAACCAAAAGATTCTTCTTCTCTTATTAACTCAGTCAAGAATCAAGATTGATTTTTAGGCCTGAAAATGTTAATCAACACGAGACCTCAGAAAATTGGCAAAAAGCCACATGAAGTTTTTAATAAACCATAATGATGTATTTACACCCACCTCACATCTCTCAATGCAATTTTCACATGACCCCTTTTATCTTGTTACTTCAATAATTACACACACACAGACAAAGCCAGCCAATATCAAGAAACAGCTCAAAATTCAAAATCCAGATGCAAATATATGTACTATAACAATCACACACACAATCCCACTCAACATGATTGAACTAAGCCAACGAAAATGAACAGCTCAAATTCAAAACGCAGATGGAAAAATCTTCGATTTAATAGATCAAAGATTACCTTCTGAAGGAAGTTTCTGGATCCCAGGGTGAGACTAGTGGAGAGAGATGACGGAATTCGATGAGAGAGAAAGAAGAGAGATCCAAGACTGTCTTTGGGGTCCAAAACCCTGAGACTTATGGTGTATGCAAACGGATAATTGATGAAATAAGGAAAGTTTTGCGAGCCAAAACAAATGTGCAGATTTTGCTGTTAAAGCTCGTTTCTACAGCTAATTAGGCGCTATATTTCCATTAGCAATTGACCTTTTGTGCCCAAATCAGAAGACGGAAGATCCGAAATCAATCTGACCCAAATTTTTGGGGTACTAAAAAAAGAATTTCAAGAATCCATAGATAATTTGTTAATGGGGCCACGCCAGGCCAGCTCTCTTTAAATTTTCTGCAAAGATTATGCATTGCAGATCTCCCAATATTTATTCCAAGTGGCTGGAGCGTTTCCGACCCGATTTGGATCCGCCTACACTATTCGGGCCATGATCAATTATCATGTTTTGGAGTTCACTGCTGCCGACATGCTGTCGACTACTGCTCCTCAAATTCTATCCCTTTTACAAATTGAATGATATAAATCCAAATGAAATAATGTCGATTTTCTACTCTTTTTTTTAGCTTACGATTTTAATTTATAGTTTATTATACAAAGTTTTCACACTTCTTGATAGTTGATTCTGTTGCCTGGGGATGGTATTTTTTCAGATTTTCTTTTAATTGAAAAATAATGTTTAAATTGGAAAAGATAATTCATGATTTAGAATTTGTGAAATAAAAGTTGGTTTAAAAAAAAATAAGAATTGTGAAATAAATGTTTGACTACAGCTGTCAAAATGCATTCGAAAAGTTGTACGATCAACTTCTTTTAATGTGTAATAATAGCCAATTTGATAAAAATATGTGTTTGGCAACTATACATGTTTTCTAGCCATTTTTAGAAGTGAAGTGATTAAAGTGTAAGTATGAAAATATCCATCTGTCATATTGATATTGGGTTTACAATTCATTGCTATGTAATCAATTTTTGGATTGTTCCCACAAGTTAGAAAAACTCAATAAATGAATACGAGCAGGTGTCTTCTAAAAAAATGCATCAAAATAGATTCACATATATAAATTGGTAGAAAACACAATAAGTCAGACATATCACACAAGCTCATTTGGTACACAATTCAATGAGCGTAGTAACGAAAAACTTCAATTGTAACATTACATGTTCCTAAGTCGTAACTCCGAAGTGCAAACATTTTCAAGCTATTAATGATGATGGTATAATCAAATGAGTTCACATTATAATTCACAACAAAGAATTGAAAATTGATTCGTAAGTGCTCTGAGGACAAAGGACTCAAGTTGAATCCTATAAAAGCGTCTAATAGGTATGTATGTTAATGTCACATATCATATGGTTTACCCATCTTGTCTTGTGTTATTATGTATAAATTGCATACCAGTTTAGCTTTGTCTGCACACCGAGTATGATTTACCAATCCCGTATCAACATCGTCATACAAGTATTTCACATATTGCACATGAGCCACACCTAATTTTACTTAAGAAAATTAATCTATTAAGCATTGCTCAAATAATTTACACTCCTAAACATCCTCAAAATCAAATATAGAGATACCTTAAAGTGAAAAAGAAATTCAGAATAAATTTAAGAATTCAGCTCAAATTATTGGCAGAATAGTACTTATAACAAATATGTTGAGAATTCGAACAATGTTGGAGCAAAATTTCTTGCAAGGCTGTGTGCTAAAAGTATCTATCAGTAACTTCAAAAATATTCTAAAAATTATCCTATCCCCACCGAATAAAAGACCGGAAACACTATACAATTCCTCGTCTGTAAACACATGTGAAAAATCAATCAAAGAAAATTTCCCTAGTTTTGGGATTTCTGCGTCGCCTCCTTGAACCGGGTCTCTTCTCTTTACCACGTCGGACAACACCTTTTTTAGGAGGGCTTTTGTCGTGTAGTATAGTTGGAGGGGGATGAGGAAGAGGACGAGGATGGGTACGAGGAGGAGGTCGAGGTCTTGGTCTTAAAAGAGCCAAATGCGCTCTTTGCTCCAATAGATCTCTGTGATATGCCTGCAACAAAGATAAAAACATGCAATGCAAGCTTAAACTATTGAAGTTTATTGTAGAACTGTTTGTAGAAGCAATATGAGCTCATCCTACCAGTAAATAGTCAACTGAAAAATGGCAAGATGCGAGGATAATCAAAATAAGCGTTGATCCCATCAGCTCAACAATCCAAACAAAATTTGTTACAGAAATGGTATTTCAGCTCTTCCTTCCTAGTACATCTGAACCTCAAACAATTTCTACATTACTCCCATAATCCATTGCTTTGACAGCCGTGTTTTAACATAGGAAGAAGGCAACTTCCAAATTTTAAGATGTTAGGATAATCTATATTAACAACCCATATAAAAACAGCCTATTGTACTCATGTCATATTATGGCTACAGTTCTGATTAATTGCTCAAAAATTAGTATCCATCCCCCACTTCCACAGCACAACAAAAAAACCTATCATGCTCAGTCTCTGATCGTCAATTAATCCAAAATTTTACCCCTCTTTAGCATCTCTTCATTAAATCAATACTCGCCCTCATACCTTTTATCTACCATTAACACTCTCAAGAGTTAATACAGAAATCTCTTCCCCGCCATAAGAAGATTAATGATATATACGTCAACATGCTTGCCATTTGGTGAGGGTACGAAGGCTACCTGAATTACAAAATTGCGTCTTTCACAATCTAGAAACATATTGATGCTCCAGTTAACCTTGGCCGCAACTTTGTCTCTCACAGTTGAAAAGCTCAGCTGATCCCTTGAAGTGAACCTATCAACTTCATTGAACCACAGACAGCTAAGAAGATTTGTGATGGGGACATGTTCTCTTATTATAACACATCCTTCAGGAACATCTGGATAAATTTTAGTAGTTGTCAGTTATTGGTACTTAAATTGAGAAAAACATCAAAATATAGGCTAGTCATGAGCATACCGCTAGTTATAGGAAGCTTAGCAGTTGTGTATGGTGTCAAACCCTCCCTCTTATAAAATTCAATTTGACGATCAATAGAAGTATTATCATATTTCATCCCAGCTTTATTTGCCTCAGCTTCTTCAAACACGTCAAAGCGTCTATAGTGCCTTGATATAGCATAAGTTGCATTATGGCGCCACAAGAACCTGATGGGTGTGGAGAGGAGGGGTAGTAGAGCAAGAATCATGCATATATTGATGGGTTACATTGATAAGATAGTAGTTAAATAGATGGTGATAGAGAAATGATTAAGGATACCTCTCAAGAACCTGGTATGGATCCACCACAAGCTTAAGCTTTCCATCAATCCATATCGAGTATCGGGTTTTTGGAAAGAGCCTATGCAGCAAGAGCTTTGGCACCTGTTAAAATCAAGTATTAATTTATTTAAGATGAGTTGAGAACTATTTCTATCATCTCTGAGCACAATACTATCATTTGCTGCTGAAACTAAACACCAAGGTTTAAGAAACCTTAGGCAAACCAAATATAGAGCTCCAATATCCTCATAACTGATGAACTATTAAAGAGACATGCATGATAATTATATATGCTATTAAATGGAAAAAATTTAGTTCCAAACCATGCTATTTCAGATAAGGTCATCCACAAACAGTATACATATTGCTCTACCAAGTAAAGAGCTAGGGAACAGAAACAGAAAACAAAAACAAAACAAAATAAGCGCGCGCGCACGCACGCACACACAAAAAAAAAAAACAAACCTTTCCGTTTCTTCTGGAGTCAGTGTAAGGAACATTGTGTACAACTATAACCCTCCATAATCCAACCATCTTGTCACTGCCCAAGGTGCTCACGTTTTTCATATATGTTTCAGTCTCTTCATCAATAAACATAAAAAAGGGAACATTTCTTTTTGCAGTTTCACCAATATTACTTGGTTGCTGAATTACATCATAGTTTCCTGTACACATGTAAACAAGAAAATATCAATGGAAATCGTTAAGAAACCAGAAACATGCACGCAGATCACAGTTCTGCAGTGGTATTACCCAAACGGATTCTGAACGTGAAAGAGAAAATTCATGAATTTTAAATTTAGCTTATAGTTGTACCAAATATAGCAGAGGCAACAATGACCTCATGGAACTGCTCCAACAACTCAAGGTCAGCCACATCAATGTCAAATGCAGTTTTATAACCAGGTCTGCATCCCTTGACAAATCTGCCAAGATGAATGTGTAACTTAATTTAATAAATAAATAACCCAAGAAAGAGAAAATTACATAAATAAACAAGCAGATACACACAGAGGGCAAAGGTAAGTATACCTACCCACAGTGAACAGTCATCGACTCTTTAATCTCAAAAGATTCATTCCTCTGTTTCAAAGAAGGATAGCCACCAAACTCAGAACCTCCGTTTGGTTGGGTTTTCAGTGGATTCTCCTCAGAGAAATAAGTTAAGTGACGAAGACCAGGAGATGGTGATGGAAATTTGGGCATACGAGCAATGGCCTGCTCCACAGGAACATAGCATACCGGGCATGCTGAGGACAAAAGGAAAGATCAAGTTACCTAAATTTAGGCAAGTGCGAACAGCATTTACATAAATCATGTGATACAACAAAAAAGAACAGAAGCCCCTGAACATTACTTGGATTCAGTTAATTAAGAAATTATTCTCCAAGCAATTTAAATGTTCTTTTTTCCAGGGGCCGGGGGTTGGTTATAGAAATTAGAACTATTGTTTATGAAGAAAACAGTTGATAGGACATGCACAGAACACACTAATTAACAAAATGATACTCAAGTCTCAAAAGATATTGCAAACAAAAAGACCATATACACTCATATCTTTGAGACCCCAATTGCAACTTTAGTTTCCAGCTTTAAGTATATCGTTTGCATCCTCTATCTATATTTAAAAGATTGTTTTATTCCTTTCCAACTACATTGACAACAGACTGCAATTTAGCTTTCATACTAGCAAATGTGCAATAACAAAACAGAAGGTTACAAACTTACGGCGTGGGCCAATTCGCCTTGTATCACCAGGAGGTGGGGGTGGAAATGCAAAGCCTTTGCATGGATTGGTAAAAGCAGTAACTGAGCTGGAGGAATCACTCATTGCTGAAGCATTAAAGAGGCTACCCCAACCGGTGCTATCATTACATACATAAACTTTGTGTGTCATAGAATAACTATTATACGTGAATGCTCCTTTTCCAGGCAATAGCCACGGTGCAACATAAGAATTTTTAAGATATCTGGCATCAAAAGGCAAACCAAAGCTCTCGAAATCATCCTCTGTAAACAAAAATCAAATCACACATATATGAAATACGCACATCAATAAGTACTTTTAACTGAAGTACTAAATATTATGGCAAACAGACATTCTTCACTAAGCTATATGTTAACATAAGAGAAGCAGGATGAAAGATACAAGAAACAAAAATATCATTTCTAATGTGTCTCAAAATTTGTCGAACAAATAGGAGCTGTATAAGTATAACAGAATCAGATGTAAATGCATCTAAATATATATTATCAATCTAATTTAGCATCATTAATTAGGGGAATACACATTGTGATCTAACAAGTCTGCACCCTATCTTGATTTACAACTAATACTTAAGTAAATGGAGGATTGGAAATTGTGCAATATAAGAAGAGTAGACGAAAATAACTAAGAATACATAGTCTCTACCTTTATTGACTGTGAAAAATCCAGTCAAAAAAGCCAAAACCGCAAACACGGACAAAATCAGCATTGCAACTTTCTTTCGACTCAAATATCTGAAAGTAGCAGGTAGAAATTTTTCCTTCTCCCTGTAACCGGCAAGGCATGTCTTCGAAGACCTACGAGGTAGATACAAATTCTGTAGCTGGAACCCTCCATTCTGTGCATGTAGCTGCAAGGATCCACAACTTCCTGACTGTCTTAATCCCAATGACCCTCCAGTCATTGTACCTCCACCCCCTCAAAAGCAACTCTCATCTCTCCTATCCCTCAAATTTGTCCTTCATCTATTGTAGAAAGGTATCCCATAGAATTGATCACATTAATCCACCAATCAACATCAACAGTAAGATGCACAATCTCCAATTTTACTGATCTATAAAATAGAAATTAAACAATGCGGTTTCGGATTCCACTACCTATCAACTTCGAAGTTGCAACGGAATCAGTTCCCAAATATTGAGAATCCTCTTTCGAATTCGCCAAATCTATCACGCGCAATACAATAAACAGATTCAAGCGCACTACTCCTTACTGGAAAACACCAGAAAACATAGAAATATTAACAAAAAATAAATATACCAACGTAAACAGAAACCGATTACTTGATCTAACTTGATCCTTTTCACCCGAAATATTCGAAATCAGCGCAAACGACCTCTGAATTACTTCATCCATACCCACACAATAATCAAATCGGGGATGAAGATTTGCAGTCAGTTACATTTTGAACCAAAACATAAACCTAATACTCCGATTATCAACTAGGAATTTAAATCTGGACCAACTTACATCTATCCCCACGCAAATTATTTATAAACTATATATATTTTGCGGAATTTGGGTTTAGCAGCTTACCTTTTGGATTCTACTCCTTCACTCCACGAAACATAAACTTTTCTTTTGTCTTCTCAATTTTTCTTTCATAGGAAAAATGCAACGATTTTTCGAAGAACGAGATTTGAAAATATAGTAATGTCCTCTGTTTTTCGCTGCGTCAATTTTCCTTTTATTATTAATTTATTTTGACCAATCTAATTACGTTTGGTAAGATAAATAAATCGGCTCCAAACATGCGCGCCATTTCTTTTATTTTCGCAAAATTCAAGAAATATTCTCTAATAATTAGCAGGCAACCATTTTGGAAAGAATATGCTCCCTTGATGCATAAATTTGATCAAAATCTAATTTTTTTTATTTTCGTAATATTTTCTGCATATGAATGCCTTTTTTCCACTGGTTTGAATTTATGTTTGGAGACTTGTCTCTACTTTTATTAAACAATGATTTTAATGACAAATACAATTCAAGCAATGTAATATTGGTTGTAGTTTTTAGTTTTTTACTAGTAATAGTAATATATAAGTAATTGAAAAGTGCATGCTATAATAGTTTATG
Source organism: Salvia sclarea (assembly GCA_036873715.1). Classification (NCBI taxonomy): domain Eukaryota; kingdom Viridiplantae; phylum Streptophyta; class Magnoliopsida; order Lamiales; family Lamiaceae; genus Salvia; species Salvia sclarea. The sequence goes on from JAYJMF010000073.1 coordinate 3,341,892, forward strand.
ACAATAGAATAAGATAAGTATGGTATAAATCTTGTTTTAAGGAATTGCCACAATTTATTGGGAAATAACAAGTAAATTAAAGTTCGAGAGGCTTATGGAATGAAATTAATTAATCATTATCAATTACTGAAAACTCTCGCGCTGCAAGGCCGATCTCAAGTTTTACCTTAATTTTTGCTAAATTTGATGTTGTTTTTTGGCAGATTAATGAACTATTTACCTTTTAGCTGGATTTGTGAACTGTTATAGAGCTTCAATAAGAAATCTTTCAGTTCAAAAAAGTAATTTATCGCCTAAAATATGCTTAATCAATGTTTTTGACATTTTGTCTTTATTCTTATTGTTCCTTTTACTCTCTTTCTAAAAATCAATTAATAAAAGATAGAGAATAGGTATGCTACTCATTATTTACGAGCATCTCCTACAGATACTGTTGACATGTTGTATAATGTAATATTTTGCTTTTCAATAATATTTTTATTCAAATACCTAAAAATAGTATCAAGGATTGTCAATAATATAAGATTTTTTAGTATTGTATATATATATATATATATATATATAAGTTAAAAGGAAAATGAGAATAAATCGAATTTTAATTTTTATGTAATTTGTAAGGGGGTGTTTGGCTAAATATGTCTTATTAGCTGGATTGTCAAAGTATTTGAATAATTAAACTTAAAAAAATTATACAAAAAATTATGAGCTTATAGAGAGGGGGGGGGGGGAAATTATACTCCCTCCGTCCACGAAAAATGTTCCACTTTTATCATTTTGGGTGTCCACAAAGAGTGTTCCACTTTCTTTATTTGACAAAAAAGTGGTGGGACTATTTCTCCACCCACACAATATCTTTCACTTTTTATTAAATCACATGGTGTGACCATTTTTCCACTCACACAATTCTTTTACTTTTTATTAAAACTCGTGCCGTCCACAAAGTGAAACACTCTTTGTGGACGGAGAGAGTAGTTAGATAGATAAAAATTAGAAAGAGATGAAATTGAAAAGGCATATGCTATAAATATCAAACCATAAATTATGATGAGGATGGTTTTACATACCACCTCATCGCCAAGAGTAAAAGGGGTCGAAGTTCCACAATAAGCATGTCGGACCAAGGGAAGAGGCTCAACGGCCCAATTAGAGGCCCTACGTCCAAGATGGCCCAGTTAAAAGCTTGAAGTCCAAAAGCAAGTTCAAGAGCCAATCCTAAAATCTAAGTCTGAGATGCCAAAGTCGGGTTTGAGGACTTGAGGAGGATAATCCCCACGAAAAATCCAGCTTTTTATACTAAAAGAAAAAACCCGAGGTCTAGATTCATCAGCATGTCCAAAGACGGGGCCAAGGACATCAAGGGCCATGGTCAGAGACTAAAGAACGAGCATATCGTTGTTAAAGTTAGCATTCATCAGCATGTCCAGAGACGGGGCCAAGGACAAAAAGAGTCATGGCCAGAGACTAAAGGAACGAGCTGAGTTATCAAGGTTATTGTTTCAGATTTGGAGACCTAGAGAACGAAGAACGAGTTTCATACTTTAAGGAAGAAGCTTGAGTTGAAGATTGACAAGATAATGAAATCCCGTACTTAGCAACACATGCCTTGCCCGAATTGAACAACGACTCTGAATATTTTGATTGAGAAAGAGAGCACAAGTAGCAGGATCAGACGGTGTTTTGCATATCATGATACATGTCGATCTTGAATTTACCCAACTAACCTTATAATTAGTGAATAACAGTATTCAAAGGTCGAAAAGAACCCTGTACGATTGGCGGGAGCCGCTTATGTCGTTGGCCAACTACTCCTCCCAAGATAAATTTATATACTAATACACTTCACTCAATTCCACAAGTGGTAAGTACTAGGTCGAATCTAGAGGAGTGGGGTGTTTCTCTTCTTCAAATGTCACAATCAGAATATTTGGGGTTGCCCTTGGGCAAGGAGTCATCAGACTTTGATCTTGTTCAAGATAAAAAAATAAAGATTGAAATTAAAATACGAAAATAGATCAGAAATATAAATAACTTGGTTAGAGCTTCACTTCGTTGAGCTTGATCAACGCTTGATCATCGGTGTAAAAGTGTTCGTCCTAAGTGTGTGTAATTGACTTGGCTATAGGTCAAGGTAATTGTGGACTTGTGGTCACTATTATTTATAGTCTAAAGTCCAACCATTAAGAGGATTTCTTATTTACTTCCCCAAAGTTATGATTGAAATTCTAAAGTTAAGTAATGGCAGCCGACTCCACCTCTGAAGACACAAGTTTTTTATTCCAATAAATGTATGGGTTTTAAGTTGAATTTACGAAGGTTATTACAGAAAATAACGAGGTGAAGATTAAACTTTTTAGGATTTTCGTTCTTTTGTATTTATACAGAAATTAGAGTTTTCTAATCGTGAGATGTATGCAAATAGTTGTAATGAAAAATAAAATAAAAAGTATAATAATAAATATGAAGCAATGCACGAAAATGCTTGTCATATAGTTATAATATTTTTATATTGAATCAATTAAAAATTTTGTAATATATTTAGTGTGGTTTAATTTTAAAAACTTTGTAAATTAATTAATTAATAGTATTATGTATCTATAGCTATAAAAGTGAAATTGCATACATGAATGAAATAAGAAGTAAAAAATTAAATAAGTCACAACCAAAGAAAATCAGATAAAAAACTAAAGAAAATAATATTGAAAATAAGGTTTTTATTTTTTGCTTGTTATCTTCTTCTTTTTTTAACAAAGAAGGAGAACGTTGAAGTTTGAACCTTAAACCTCATCCTTAACGAGAGGAGGAGCACCTCCTTTTTTACATATATATAATTAAATGTATAAATTTTAAAGATCGCATGAAAGACTCAAACCTGAAATCTTTGATTTTGGGCATCGACCTCCAATTACTGGCCCAACACAAACACATGGCAGTGTGGCACCGTTTTGATGTTCATAAATGAACAATATAAATGCTGTTTAAAATACCGGAATTGCATAGTAATGCAGATCCAACTGTGGGCTCAAACCCAATTTAGCCCACTCATTTCTTAGTTCTGTCTGGTGTGGGAGTAGCATGTCAATTCGACGTCCAAATTCAATCAAGTATCACTAACAAATCGAATGCCTTGTCGTACGAAGTGGGTCATGTCATGCTAATTTAATTACACAAGAATCACTAATCTATGTATTTCCTGATTGTAATGGGGATGGCCTATATATCAATGTTTATTGTATATCACAAAGCTCTAAAATAATGAAACAAATAAAGAATAAATATCTTAATACTATTTTCTTTTATTCTATATATCATTATAATTCGAGCTCTCACCTTAATTTTAAATTCTACGTGGCATCACCACAAACCTCTACTTCTATTTATCTAAACTCTTCATCTATACATGTATTTTGATGTTTGATGAGCCCAAGTTTTGTGCTCTTTTTCGCGTCGCGTCTAGGTCTAGCTAGATCGAGTCTTTTTGTTTCTTTTTGTCTTGTTCTGTGCCTGGGAGGGCACGTTAGTCTGTAGGGGCAGGTAGTGGCGGATAATGGGCAAGACGAGGATGATTCTTGACCAAGCGAATGAACTGAGATACAATGGCACCCCAGAGGCCTCAAGGAGCTCAAGTAGCTTCATCTCAGGGCGAGACCTCTTTCACAAACCGCATAGAATCAAATCTCAGGAGGTGGTCAAGGGCAAGATGAGTGGTCGTAATGACCAAGACAGAAGGTGAAAGATACAGGG
>JAYJMF010000073.1:3345732-3362569 GCA_036873715.1 Salvia sclarea
GTTGTTGTTGTTGTTGTTGTTGTTGTTGTTGTTGTTGTTGTTGTTGTTGTTGTTGTTGTTGTTGTTGTTGTTGTTGTGTTGCTGCTGCTTAATATATGCTGATAATGGCTGCAGGGCCTTCTCCTATCAGTTCTTCAGCAGGGTTCTGAAATTCGTATTGCGGTGAGATGTTTCATGTCCACTATAGGCTCATATTCACAATATATCTGCATAACTTATTCGCATTTAGATTCGTCTTGAAGAGTTCGTTTGCATTTTCGCCAGTTTATGAGTAAGCAAATAAATAATCCTAGGTGAACGAACATATTGAAAAATATTTAGTTCTCCATTGCAAATTTCATGGGCTCAAGCAGCCTGTTCTAGTTTGCAAATATTGTCTTGTCCTACTCAACAAGGCATACTGTATAAAAAACTCTCTACTACCATTTTATATAATGTTTCTTTATCCTGGAGTCTCTAAGAAGTTGTCGTTTTATCATGTGAAGACATGTCCAATGTGTACTATTGGGAATCTCTATCCCATCACAATATGAGCGAAGTGTTTGAAGGTCTAACTTCTGGTTTTGTTCTTCCAATACAGGGATATAGATTGATTAGTGGATTGGCTGCTCGACCTTGGTGTCTGATAGAGATAATCTCTAGGCCAGAGATAATTGATATAGTTACCGACACCGTTACTGAAACCAACAAGATAGGTTGTATCTAACTCAGTTTCCCTTGATACAAATGCCTTTAGAGAATATATAATTCTGAGGTCTTTATGCGAATATACTTTGATTTATTAGGAATGGAAGCTAGACACAAGTGTTGTGAAACAGTTTTTGGGGCCTTCACATCATCCAGCAAACTTCTAAATGATCCTGCCTATTCTGCTTTGGCGACAAAGGTTCGTTCCTAATGTCATTCCTTTGCTTAAAACACTTGTAATTTATACAATAAGATGTTGATTATTATTATTATTAAAAAATGCAGCTACAGGAAGCAATCAGAAAGGGCCCTTATGGTGCTAGGAAACGCATGGAAGCTCAACCGGCTGTCGCAACGGCCGATAGATTCTAAGTGTACCAATAGGAATCTCAAACTAATTAACCCTATAAATGTAAAATAAAAAAGAATTACCTTTTGGTTATTATAGGAGTTTTGGGAAGAAAAGAAACACGAGTGTTTTGGTTTGTGAAGGAGTTAGTTGTATTGTATCTATCGATGGTAGCAGGCATGACATGAGAAGTCCCACGATGTTCTTACGGTGCAATTGTATCTCAAAGCTGCATATTCTTGGGATTGAACTGCTCGTATGCCGTTTCCGAAATGGGTCTGCTTTTTGGGTTGACAAGTTAAATTTTGTTAATCTTTGTGCTCACCAAATAAATAAAAAACACTCAAAAAATTAATTTGCTTAGTGGGTGCACTTAATTATAAATTTAAGTATTTGAACTTATCTCTGTATTCTTGACAAATTATAATGGTTAAAAGATAGTGCTTTGATTTCTTTCATAAGTGACAATGAAATAATTGTGTTAATAATTTAATATCAGTATCTCGTAAATAAAGGGAAAAGAAATTTAAGAGACCGTTATGTTTTCAAAACAAATGAAATGAATCCCATAAAACAATTAACGGGAGTATTTATCTAATAAATTACTTTTATCTTGGCATCCACTTATATGTATGTGACTGATTATAGGGACTAGGATGTGACTATGTGAGTCCAATTATAACGGATGAGATCTGGTGTAAATTTTTTGTGTACCATCATATCTCATTATTATAGCAATTATTTTAAAATTATTTATATATATATTATAATGTCATGAATAATATTAATATTTATTTTTAAAAATTAGATTTAAAAAAATTATATTTGAATTTATTAACCCTAAAAATAAATTATGAACCACTAAAAGTGAAATTGAGTAAATAAAAAATAATATATACCCAACTGAACGGAATGAACCCATATTAATAATTATATAATTAAATTAATCTTATAAAATTAAAATTGAAGAAAAAGAATATGAATATCAAATAAAAATAAAAGTGGAACACAAAGGTAAATGCCAAATAGAGAATATGAAGAGCAATTATAGAGGTCTTGAATCAGAATAAGCTGGGAAGAAGAAAAAGGAGATCCCAACGCTTTCGTTGTGAGGCAAAAACGCTGGCTCATCCGCGACGCTTTTTGGGCGAACATTAAAGTTACAAACTTACAAAGAAGAAGTAATCAGTAATCAGTGGTAGCCTTGGATAAGGTTTGCTCAAGCGCTTCAACTCGGAGGCGTAAATGGCTGCATCAATGGCGCACTGCGTCTCCTGTTACGGACTCACTGCCAAGCTCAACATGCTTTCTCTCTCTACCGCTCCCACTGCCGCATTCAAGCCGCTCAGCTTCTCGTCCAACACTTCCACCGTCACTCTTTTCTCAAAAGGTGAGACATCAATGTCGAACTCACATTCGTCCTTTCCTCTCAATGCTAGTCGCCCGTAGTCGAGTTCCGTAACTCGCTTCGTCTTGCTTTATTTCTCGTCTTTGATTTCCTTTTTGTCTTTCGATAAATTGGAAATCCTAGGTTTGGTGTCAGTCTGCCCGGTGCCATTGAGCCCTAATCGGCGCTCGATTGTGTGCGAAGTGGGGACGAAGAAGGCGGACTCGGCGGCCAAGAGGGCTCGCCAAGCGGAGAAGAGGCGGATTTACCACAAGGCCAAGAAGTCCGAAGTTAGGACTAGGATGAAGAAGGTTTGTTCGTTAGGTTACACTATCTTCAAGTGTATTGCCATCTGTCTGTGATTATATTGTTTTGGTCGAATTTTGCAGAACTTGGGGGTTCATCCTTGAACTTTTTGAAGTAATTTCTGCTATTTAGGATATAATCATTTAGCATTGAGAAAATCTTTTGCATGTGGTGCAGTGTGCTAAGTTTAGGGGATATATGATTAATTGTTTTGCAGCTTGAATGTAGTTATGTGGCTTTTGCAGCAGAAGCTGCCATGTCAGTTTGTGTGTTCATGGTTAAAAAGGTCAACCCTTTGAGATGGTTAGATTCTTTTTAAAAAGTGTAATGTATTTTTGCGCTGGCATGTCTATGCTTCGCGAACAATTTGAAACTGGAGGATTGGTTGGGTTTTGGGATGCTTATATGTGGATGGTCTAGACAGGGTGATTATAAGGACTTGTGAGGATAGGCATGCCAAGTGATTTCTGAATTTATTTCATGATTCTTTAGCACTCTAACAGTCATTAAGTTGTACTTATTTGGGGTATTGCTTTGGTAGTTTGGATGGTTTTTATGTATTTGATATGGTCGTGTAATATTTTGTGCTAACTTGAAAATGTATTGTTAGAGAAGAAAATGTTGTTACTTGTTCCCATCAGATGTTTTAGATGTAAAGACCTATGGCTGATTTAGTGCCCAAAGTTATGTGTTGGGATTGTGTAGGGGATGTGACTTATGTCCTCATTTCTGCGTTAAATTGCACTAGATAGTGTTGGTGCCCATCATGTTGCTGATGCATGTCCTGTTATTTCGTTTAGGTTCTTGAAGCTCTTGAAGTTCTAGTAAAGAAGCAAGGAGTTGAGGCTGAGGAAATTCTTCCAGTCGAGAAGCTGATCGCTGAAGCATACTCAGCAATCGATAAAGCTGTGAAAGCAGGAACACTCCACCGGAATACTGGGGCAAGGAGAAAGTCCCGGCTTGCTCGAAGGAAGAAGGCGGTTGAGATCCACCATGGCTGGTATACACCTTCTCCTTCTGTAGCCACAACGGCATAACGTCCATTCCTTGTTTAGCTCTTTTGTTGTATATTTCCGGCACAAAACAGTAGGTGAACTTTGCTCTGGTTTACTGTGAAGGGTTGCCTGTGTTTAATATGTGATTCGATTCCCACCATTATCACTCTGAGAAGAAATGAAAGTTTTGTATTAAAAAGCCTTTTCATGTTATTAGCCAAATCCATAGAGGTTTGCCAGATTGTGATGGCTGACTGAAAGAATGATCAAGAATTCAGTTTTCGCCATCTGTGTTAATAAGATATATTGGTGGTCAAATTGTCACATCCATCAAAATAGGTGACACGAGAAACAAATATGCACGTGATCGACCCGATTCTACATGGTGAAAACAGTGAGCAGTTTCATTATGAATGAAAGAAATCAGCTCAAGTATGATTTTTCTATTAAGAGAGACGAACATCAATTTCCTTAAGTCACCAATTTGTAAACAACATTTGGTGTGACGGTATATACTTTGACACCAATATTCGACGCCTTAAAATGAATTGAATATATAGAGTAAAAAGTAGCAAGCGTGTCCAGGAATTGAAAGAGGTAGAGTCCAGCAGTAAGATGGGCTGCGAGGCCCAATAGAGAGAAGCAAACTAAAGTGTGGTAATGAAATGATACAGCAGTGATTCATATATCCAATTTACTACTTAATTTACACCTTCTCTTTCCTCGAGTGAAAGAGAGAGAGAGAGAGAGATGGGAAGGATCTTCGTGGTTGATTTGGAAGGAAGAACTTACAGATGCAAATTCTGCAAAACCCAGCTAGCACTTGCTGATGAACTTATTTCCCGGGTATCATAAATAATACTACTAATCTTTTACACTTTTCTCTCTCTCTCTCTCAACAATTATTGTCGCAGATGTTTGTGCTAGTATTTCAGGGTCCTCCAAAAATTTACTTTAATATTTTCTGTTGATTACTTGGAAGAAATTGTTTTAGCTTACTGTTCAAAATTGTTACTACTATCTTGTTTTATTTTATAGAATTAGTTTAACGGGTGCTCGTATTTTCAGTCGTTTCACTGCCGAAGGGGGAAAGCATACCTGTTTAATAATGTGTAAGCATCTCACTGTTATTACCTCACATCTATATGATGCAGCGCTTGCTTCACTTCCTGCACAAATTTTCTTCACCGCTGATTTTTTTTTTTTTTTATTATTATTGGTGATGAAGTGACTGCATTATTGGGGATGAATTAGCCTATAATTTGGCAGTGAAGAAGCATATATAGATTATAACAAGCTGGTAGCCGTAGTTGACAAGACAATGAATTCCTTTGTGTACTCTACAAAACCTATTCTAGCAATGATTTTAGATTATGATAGATCTGAATTTGTTGATGCCAGAGTGAATGTGACAGTTGGAGGTCATGAGGAGAGGATGATGATTTCTGGGATGCACACTGTGGCCGATGTATTTTGCTGCTCTTGTGGGCAGTTACTAGGCTGGAAATATGTATGTCTTGTCTTGTTTATATTCTCACCATGATGTGTTTTCATTTGATCATCTTGTTTATATTCCCACCAGGAGGCCGCCCATGAGGAGAGCCAGAAATATAAACAAGGGAAATTTGCTCTGGAGAGGTAGGTATATCTTTCTTCTCCCACCATGTTTTCATTTCCTTTTGTTTTGGACTTTGACATTGTTTTGGAGCAGAGATGGAATAATAGACGGAGCAGACTCTGAATTCTACATTGCCTTTCTATGAGCGGAGATGATCCAAAAAGATGTGTGGTTGTGGTTTTGGTTTGTACGTAGTTGTTGATGAGATGAGATGAGATAATATAATAAAAGTTTGGTGCTCTGTATATATCGAATGCTGCACAACCATTCTCATTTCCAAATCTGCTTCAATCTTTTTCACCTCTCTCTACCAATACCGCCTAAATTGAATCCCGAAACCATGAGTTCAGCAAAATTATTTCCAATAATTTGAGCAAATACATCCAGTTATTAGATTAACTTCTATACTTAATGCAATTCTACGATGTGATGTGATGTTCTTTTTCAAGAACTTGTTTCTGTAAATAAATTTTCGTGTCAGTAGATACAAATAATCATCTATCAATTATCAAATAAAATGTGTGACGTATTAATAGAACCAAACTAGATGAAAAAGAATAAGTTGCTATATTCAATCAAACTTGTAACCTTAGAGATTGTACAACGTTTGAGTAGATCATATATAATCATATGACTAACGTTAACCTTGCCAAATACAATATGCCCATCACTTTTTACAACAAGCAAACTGGAGACCATTTGTCAAATAATAGAAGGAAAAAAATAACATGGTAATCATGAAAAATTTAGGTAAACAGGAAAAGCTATAAATAATAGTTACCTTTGGAAGACATTCACTCATTAACAAAGACATTCACCCAAAAAAGATGATAAGATACTATCTGACCTCAATTTCAAGTATTTAAATCGCGGGAAGCAAAGCCTTGCCATCTGCATTCATAGACATAATACTTCAAGTTAGTAGGAAGAGAATGTGTCATGCACAACACTAATGTTTCACTATGGAAACAGGAAAGGTTTTTCATACAAGAGCTTGGGCTTGTCAACTTGTTTCTCTTTATGAATTTCAAGGAAAGAATGAGCAGGGATGAGAAGGCATTATACGTCCCAACTGACTTGCCATATCAAGGGGAAGAGAAGAAAAGCGGATGAGAAGTTTTTCGACTAACCTAGACAGCAAGAACCTTGCAAGTGGGCTCATATTGGCATTTGAATTAAGCTCCTTATTCGGTTGCTTCTTTTTGCTATCAGCTTCTGCACTTGTTGCTTGCGTTTCTGCCTTGCCCTTTACAAAGATCCGAGCTGCAAGCTCCTGAAGGTCTTTCACAGAACCTTCCTTCGAACTGCACATTTTGCCAAGTTGATCGAGACATACCACGATAAAATTATTTCACACACCTTATATGCTAAAAAAAAGAGCAATTATTGCCCAAAAACGAAAGAAAGATGATGATGTGTAGCGCAAATAGACCTTGCCAATTGCTGAAGCAACTTGGTGACAAATAGTTCAGAAGACCCTGGCCTAGTATGCTCCATATCCATTAGAGCGTTGGTGACCCTTTGAAAGACTGAACCTCCTGGATCATCGACAATTGCCTGCATTAAATGAACCAACATATCAAAAGAGTTTTATTAGGAGCACCGAATCTTCTCCATATAAATGTTGTCTAATTTAATTTTTTACTGAGGTAAGAGATCAGATCTCTGGCTCTTGTTTACTATTCCAATAGGACAGTATATGTCTGATCAATACCAGGAGATATTTTCTTTGCATAAACCATTAACCCCTTGCAACTTCAGACATGTATGGATTGAAGTTCCTAACTACTGATGCAAGACTTAAAACATTTGACCCAAAGCATTCAATCTTTTTAGTGAAAATTGCAATTTCAGTCCCCTTGATATTTCCATTCATAAATTGGTCCCTAGTCCCTACCTAGAACATTTGTTTCTAGGTTTATATTCATGCATTTAAACACATTTATGTATCTAAATTTTTTATATTTTTTTCGTAAATTATGAATGAATTGGTTAGTCTTCTCTATAACCTTGAACTCCAAAAGTAAAGATCTTTTTGGAACTCTATGTTTAATAATTTTCTTGATATGCTATCCTTTAATGTATTTAGTTTTATGTGAACTTATAAATTATTGAGATCTAGTAAAGTCGAGCATCATCACTTCACAAATACTATACAATGAAATGTGTGTATCTATTATTTTAAAAGTCAAATTACAACTAAGGAACAAGTACAAAATCAATGTGAATCTCTAAAAGTCAACGTTGTGAGCTATTAAAGTTGACTGTGAGACCACTGTTGTCTTTATGGGACTTCAAAACCTGCATGTAGTACCAAAATTACCAAGGCCCGTATGTTATGGGATTACTTTTGCAATTTCCTCTGTTACTACAAATATTTTATACTGTCAGGTTATGAGAAATATCCGGTAATTCCTAAAATACCATCATCTCTTTCTATTTATTCTTAAACACCTCAATACCTTCTTCTACCAGCTATTTGACGCAACTGAATGTCACATTAAACTAATATGCAACATGCATCAGTTGAGATAGAAGAATTCAGAAGACTAAAATGAAAACATACGTCTTTAAGTGAAGGGATCAGAAGCACTGATAAAGGGGCAGATAAAGCTGCTACGGAACTTCTTGCATTGTCCACATCCTCAGTTGAGTGTGGGGATCTTGAGAATGCCTTTTGAGCATCAAAATAATCACGAGAATATCTGGATTGGCTGTTTCATGTTTCATGACAGAAAGAATTGAAAAGGTTTAGGTTAATCACAAAAATTAGCACTTTCCAAAAGGAAAGGCAAGATCCTGCAATAAATAAGGAGCAACATGTACCTTGATGAGTCAGAACTTGTCGTTGTTTGGTCCGTCTCTGTCCTCCTGCTCTCTTGCATATCCCTGTTCCCCTTGCTCAGTGCAGACCTTTCCCTTCCTTTTCTGCCTCCATGAATTGCAGCCTTAGCCTACATAAATATTAAACATAGGCTTCAAAACAATCATATAATGAAACTGCATCCTTTAAAGCTAGGAGACGGCTAAGTTGATGCATCCATTGACTTTACTGTAACGTATCAGAATGAAATCATACCGAAGTAATGATAGCTTTTACAGGAAATGCAAAAAGGTTCATTAATCAGTCAGGAAAGTCAGTCAGCAAGCTTGAATAAATGACAAATATATGGAATGGAGCTTCAATGATTCAGTTAACTGAAGTTAATATTCAATCATATACAATTTGTGGTTCATTTTAGAAGTAAACAAGCACAGATAAGAATCATCCTACTGTAATATTGATAATAGAAATGTATGTTAACCTCGGCAAGATTTGTTTCACTGTCTTCAAGAGCTGCACTAAAAGTTCTCTCCTGAAGCCCAAGCCTTGACTTTGGAGTTCTCGGAGAATCTGAATCGTCATGCTGTCCACGGTAGACAACAGTGCCACTGATGGAAGCATCTTCAGCAGAAGTATATTTGCTGCTAGACTAGAACACCAATAAACAGAACCCTCAATTGGTATCAGTGTAATGCAGCAGGCATAAAACTAAATTTTAAGCATAATAAATTAATATACATACTATTGAACTTTGGCTGCTGAACTGAGAGGATCGTGGAACTCCTTTTGGAGATCGAACAATGACAGTTCCTGTTCTGCTATCTTCCTGAAAGTTGAGAACAGATATAAGAAATCTAGGCATTGTGGTAATATATTCTCAAAAGTTTTTTTCAGAAACTATGATTTCAGTCCAAGATATCTATCATGAATTTGATTTAAGAGGTCCAATTTTCAAGAACTCACGATGAAAATAGACAAGAGTACTGAAGGAGAGCTTGCACAAGGTATTACTTTCCGGGTCAGATAAAATGGGAAGTGCGGGTGATTGATAAACTATTAAGTTAAATGGAGAATGGAGCTAGCAAAAATAGATAATAAAGCCCCAATTTCTCCGAAGCACTGATCAGAACATGGATTAAGGGGGGAATGGATGAGTGATCTCTACCGGAAAGTGTGAAGTTTGGTGCAAATAATAATAAAATGAAATCAGAATTAGAACTAAACTGAATTGACCAAACTTAATAAATTATCCAAAGTGTAAAATCATAAGGAAGGCCAGTTCAAGTCAAGTGTAAGAATCAGACTGACTTTTCTAGTGATTCCTGGAGGACACTTAAGATTGGTAGTAAAGTCATAAGTTTCAGCTTATGTTTGCATGTTCCGTATCTACATACAATCCAACTCATCAATCCTACTTCTCATCAACCCAGGCTGAATTCAATTGTGTTTAGGAACTGCCTAGCCACTAGTAGGCTCATGATTAGCAAAAACGATGTGCTCAAGATTTATAGTAAAAGCACATGAGCCTGAAAGTATATAAAGGGTACAAGTATGCCATACATCTTCAAGATAATTTTCTTGCTTGGCCGGATCGTTGGCATCTTTCCTTGTGGAGAACTCTGATGCAGTATGAAGCATGGTTCCAGAAGCAGAAGACCGCTGGTTACTAGCATCTAACGTTTTTTTAGGAGCAGACTGATTTAAAGGGACTTCCGGCTTTCTTTCTCTCACCTGAGGTGGTCTTACAACACTTCGAACAGTTCCCGTGCTGCCTGACCCACCAATACTGAAGTCCCATCCAGCATTTCTCAGACCCGATGACTGACTACTGTGTTAAGAAAATTCAGTCCAACATCCTGTAGAAATAAGTCAGGAGCCATAGTGTATCAACAAATTTTTGACTGACCTGACTCGAACAGTATCTTCATTTCCAGACTCTCTATTCACTTTTACAGTTCCAGAAGCTTCTCCCAAGGGTGTTGGGCCATTTTCGTTCTCACCATCAATTTGAAACTTGGGGCGCTCTCTGAAAAAGTATAAAGTAATTGCAAATTATGCGTTCATGCACTAAAGATGGGGCAAGCTTTCGGAGGTTAAAGATCTTGGCATATGTCATGCATCAGAACACCAGACTTAGTGTTAGATCTGCAGAGAGAACACGTCCCCATATGTGGTTGTCTCAGGAAAACTAATAGTCTATTTTAAAGAAATCACTCAATTAAGTATTAGACATATTTTAGTAGCATATCTTAGTTACTGGAGTTTCAAATGATATATTCAGTACAATTAAGAGATGAGAAGACATGAATTCGAAAGAAAAAAGTGATAAGAACAAACCTGATTCTCTCCAGAAGCCTTGGACTCTTTCGAGCAGTTCTGATAAAACGATGCTTAAGAAGTTCCTTTGCACTGGGCCTCTAAGATTAAATTTTGCAAGAAAAACAAAAGCATAAGAGTTGGGCATGAAGCACATGACAAATCAAAAACAGAAGAAACTGTTTTTTTGTAAAGTACATTAAAAAGTGACATGTTGCTTCAACATTGGACACTAAAATTCTTGATTTATAATATAAAATAAATCAGTAGTCAGAAGCTGAAACAGTCTACAAAGGGAACAGATAACACAATATAAAGGATCCAGAGAACATGATAAATGCACTGAATGCACTGAGAAGAGAGTAGTTCTTTGGAAATAAAGCACCCTCTAACTCTAAATTACCCTTAGGAGGCATTTACTTTGGGTGAAAGGTTGGATATATTAAAAAAGAATTAGCCTAATCCGCCACATACTTTGATGGATTGAACAACTTTGAGCTTGTTGGATTATGTAATCCTTCAAATAGTCAATCCTGTGTATCATATATCCAAGATATCACCCAAACTAAATGCCCTCTCACAAATGTTTTACTGGATATGGCTATTTCACTAACAAAAGACAAGCAGATACTATTGGAAGAGATAAAAGTTCAAAAAAGCTACCTCTGCAGGATTCTTCTTCAAACAGAGAGAGACAAATTCTTTCAAGGGACGAGAAAAATGCTCATCTAGCTGAATAACAAAGAACATTATGAATTCTACAGGGGTAAAGAAAGAGCATGAAATTAACCATGAATCTGGATTATGAAGATTGAAGAAGACTAAGATAGTACACCTGTGGTGGATTTTCTCGAGGAATTATGAAAAGCACTCTCATAGGGTGGAGGTCAGCAAGTGGAGGTTCACCCTTTGCCATCTCAATTGCAGTTATCCCCAGAGACCATATATCTGCCTGTGTCAAACAAAGTTCCGAACGTTGTCAAGAAGAGTAGGGGTGTTAACTGTCAAGTAATACTAGTAATCATGAAACCTCAGATAAATATAAAGGTGGGGAGAGTGGCTGACGTAGGACATACCTTCTCATTGTATCCGTCAGAGTTTTGAATAACCTCTGGAGCCATCCAAAATGGCGTTCCTACAAAAGTCTGTAACTTTTAATTGCATTAGATCGACATGTGATGACTCTTTGGATAGTTCCACCTCAGCTTAACAAAGAGCATGAGTCGGACTATTTTGCATTCAAAATAATATATCACGTCCTGTACATTCTGTTCACAGAAACTTAGAGTGTAGTGAAAGAAGATCATGGTAACTGAAATGAGGAAAGTTGGAAAACCATTCAGTAAACCAATCAGTCAATCATTCACCACCATGACCATGTCAAAACATCCAAACTGGCAAGTTGAAACAAATAACGTCCCACTCTTGTAGAGACCATAATGAGCATGGAGTGGCACATTATAAAGTAAAACTAGAGCAGAGTAAAGAAAGAAGCTTAAATGTAATTCTCGAGGTAACGCCACAAAATTAATATACCTTTCTCCTTGAAATTGTCCTTGTCAATTGAGCAGAAACACCAAAATCTGCTACCTGTACCAATACAAATATTTCCTCTCAATGATCCCCAGCTATCATAAAATTGCTATAACCAAGAAAATTATACCTTAACATCTCCACTCTCTGTCAACAGAATGTTTGCCGCTGCCAAATCATAATGCATATGTTATTATATAGACATTCTAAGGAAAAAAGGGAAATGGGTCATAGAAGGTTAGGTGCAGTCAATACATGGAAATGGTTATTCTGACTTCATAAGAAGACTGAAGATAACATTTGAGAGGTACAGAAACACATTGTTAATTATTTATTGTCTTTCGAATTATATGAAAGCATGTGTGATAGATAAATTGGTCAGCACGTTTAGATAGCAGAAAGGACTAAAATAAGTTATATTGCCTGATGATATACCTTTAATATCTCGATGAATTTTTCCCTCACTGTGAAGATACTCAATTGCATGCAGCAAGTCACGTAAAATCCAAGCTATTGAAACTTCATCAAGGGGCTGGTTTGGTTGAATCTGCAGAGGAATAAGCATTATCTATATGTGACCTTTGAAGGGTCAATAAAGAACCAACTGCAACAACAGTGACTACTATTTCAATCCAACATGAGTTTACATTCATGGTCCTCTTTGATACTTCTATAGAATTGCTTCTCGCATAAGATGCCACAGGGAGGACAATTTTTAATGTCCATACCATAGAAGGTGAAGAACCATAATATTTACCTAAGGAGTAATTACTAGAATCATAATTGATTATTTGGAGAACCTGATGCAGCTGCTACAAGAAATGTGACAGATCAACCACTTTCCATACATAATAAAAGAAACTTATCTGGTGAAGTTCTAATACAATATTCAATTCCAAAACTAGGGTGAGTAAGTTTCAAAAGTTTGAGATAATGAATTGAAGTGAAATAGACGAAAGATGTCAAGTAACCTACCAGATCAGCAACAGAACCACCGGCCATGTATTCCATCACTATCCATAGCTTAGTTTGATGCAAATAAGAACAATAATACTCGGTAATATACAGTGATCGACATTCTGAAAGAACCGCAATTTCCTATAAACAAACAAAATGAAATGAAAAACATGTGACTGTATAACTTCAATCAATAAAGTTAAGGAAATCTCAAATGTACCTTCTGGATGTCCTCTATCTCATCCTCCCTGTGAAAGAACAAGCAAGTATAAGGCACAAGAGAAGGGCCTATCTTTGAGATCTGAAGAATAAATAATTTAAAACCAAGGCAGAGGCATTTTACTTCACAGCTGATAATAGCCCCACATATAAGAGGATGAGCAGAATATTGACTTACTTCCACAAAAATCAAAATGAGTACTCATGATACCAATTAACTGTGTTCCATAGCTGTTTGACTCAGTTCGAGAATATGAAGTTAATTATGATATCACATGCTCATGGTTGACAAACCCGAAGAAGTGAATTTCTTTTGACACTTCAAATTTACATTTTCCGGTCTAGCCATTAATTATGTCTAGTCTGGACCTGGAGTGGATAACTTGAAAGAGTTAATCCAGCCTCGTGGTGCAGCTATCTAATTTTCCCATAAGTTTACAACCATATTTCAAGCATATGCAGCTCCTCGATCCTAGCAGTTTACCTGCTACTACTTCAGAATGTCGTGTGCAATCATAGTTTCTGAACAGCTTAGAAGCAACTATGTGTTTGAAATTATAATTAGAAGTAACTGAATTTCAAAGATCCAACTTGAGTGAATGAACCTGGGGTAAAATCTGCATAACTTGAAAAAAGGAAAAAAAGTTCCGAAATGGATAATGAAGATTGACAAGATGGTTAGAAAATTATCATGACTTGAAGGTATTCAAGGTAACCATCAAACCTAGTTCAGTAATTCCACCACACATAAAGCTCCCATATAACAAGGCTATGCAAATTGACTAAATTGACAAGGGGAAACGATAGGTAAGAGATATAGTAGTAAGATACATTACGCAACAATTTAGGAAACAATGTCTCATGCAACAAGTTTATGCTCCACATCAATCTTGGTGAAAGGCACATGAAATATTTTATCAAAGCAAATCTAATGCCAGCAAATACACTCACGATTCTTCCAAATCAATGACTTTGATGGCGACGTCCTTTTTGAGTTCCTTATCATATCTGCAAAAGCAAAACAGTCATGATTCTTAATTTAAAAAATATATAAAAAGAGTAAAATAAAATAAGTGGCTCATAAGGTGAGGGCCAAAACTTCCACTCACAAAGAGAGCAGAAATCTAATACTAAGAATTATCAACGAAATTTTAGTTATAACAAAAGGATTTCTAGTCACAAATAGGCTTTCACTGCAAACACTAAGTTAACATGATCTCCAGAGAAAAATTCTACAAGTTCCTTGTAATGCATCATGAAAGCCATTGTCAGAAAATTATCTTCTTCAGGTCAAAGAAATTCTGTTCAGGTAGGAACACATTCAATAGTACATATTTCACCTATAGAATACCATATTCTCTATAAGAGAAAGGTTCTCTCTTCCTTGATTTCCATAATTATGTCAAATGTTTTATGTATTAACATATGCAGACATTATAGAATCTTCTCAAGCCAAAATAGCTAGCAAATTCAGCCTAACCTAACATTAAGTGGTAGTAGTTATTCGCATTCAAACTCAATATTCAACCAAGAGAGCTTAAACCTGAGCCTACCTGTTTCCTAGTATTTGGTGATTCACGCTATAGACAATCAGAATAAAGGAAATGTGGAGCTCTTCAATAGATTGTTGACCAACATTATTTATAAGCAAGTTTTAATAGTCAAATGAACGTCTCCAAGCCTAGTTAGTCATATATTGAAATTACGAATGTAGTTTACAGACATGTCACATTAGGCACCAAGATATTCTCTAAATGCCATTGCCAGGGAAATTTTAAAATTCTGCAACTTAATTGCAAGACTCCTGAATCTAGAGTTGTTTGTTGTTTCAAGCCACATCTATAAAGCTAATGAACAGCCAGATCTCTCAAAAGATCACTGATCCAATGTTTTCCAGAAATTCATGTTTGCATTTCCTTTCATTTTCAGTATGAGGCCTTGTTCCATCACGCTTCTGCAAGAAATCTCCATTTTACCTCTAGAAGCAATATTTATTGATATAACTAATACAAAATAACAGTGCACCGCATTCCACACACCCTAATAGATACTTCCATGTGCATGGGAACTACTAATGAATTAAAGCTACCAATCTTACTATATCTACGATTATGCTGTAAAATAATGATCAAACAAGTTTGAAATCTTGTTACCTGATTTTCAGGAATTTGAAGAGATAGCTATTATCAAATCAATATTTTTAAGCAGATGAAAGAACAGAACTTCCATCGGATTGAGCAAAGTTCAAAAATTTCAACAACATGAAGAATAGCAATTCAAAATTACAGATTGAAATTCATTTAAACCACAGAGGAGTGTAATCCTATTGTTCAGAACAATAATATCTAGCGGACTCAATGATTAGCATGGCAAACAGGCAAGCAACTATGCAACTACCAAGAATTTGTTGAATAGTCAAATTTCCATGGCATAATGTGCAAAAGAGTTCATATCAACACTTTCAATAACTAAATGCATTTGGATGGGTCCAAATATCCTCAAACCTCAATAGTTTCATATAGTACAAACCAAAACTCATAACTACATCAACTACAATTCCATATATTTACCCTTTATAAACATCTCCAAAGGAACCTCTTCCGATGAGCTCCAAATCACTAAATCTGGACCCTGAGGCCTCTAGTAGAGCTTCCGCATCCGCCATAATGCAAATGTTTGTATAAGAGCTACTTCCTATATTACATTCTCAGCAAATATAATGAATGCTGAAAGCAAACACCCATAGCCAAACACCACTCTTTCTTCCGAACTCAGTATCTGAAAGAGAATAAAGAAGCAATTGAAGCTCAAATCAATAAGACTGAATCATTGAGTGAGATCCAGCAAATATACAAAATCGAGAAATTCAAAACTGTAACACAGGAATGCAATGGGACTCCTATATATGTACAGACATCACAGTTAGGTGAAGTGGGAATGCTAAAGTGACTGCCCAACAGATTTATTTCAATTTTTGACATTCACATAATTAAATTTCTCCAACCCCAATTTACAGAATGATTGCCAAACAAATACTCCAGCAATGACTTCAACGCGAGGCATAATTTTTCCTTTCTATAGAAGAATTAAATAAATAGGCAAACAAACAAATGAAAATCTAACCTCGCAAATGCGGATTGGAGACGAGATTCACAGCTGTAAACAAGAAATTTGACAAATAAGAGGACTAAACTGAAATTATAGATCGTTAGATTTGTCTGCGTATGCAGATACATGCATGCAATCCCTTTTTTCCTGCTCTTTCGGTTCTGATTTTGGCAGAGTGAGAGGCGATCGATAAAGAGAAATTCAACTGTTTGTTTGTTTTCGGATGCTGCGAAAATGGGAGTAGAAATTGTTGTCAGCAAAAACAATGTACTGCGGGTTTGGGCCTGGATTTTTCTAATGGGCCGCCTTGACAAATACAATGTTTTCATTCTATTCGAAATACTTAGCAATATAAAAGGATGGGTGGTTCTATTCATAGCCCCCATTTTGCTCTTTATAGCCTCCAATTCTATAAAATAATAATAATTGAATTTCAAGATTTGGTTGAAAACAAAGCACGAAAAAAAATACTACCATAACCACCCAATGTATAGCCCCCAAATTCTGTGAAGGTTTTATGTTGTACTCTTTTCTGCCA
>JAYJMF010000073.1:3362669-3382918 GCA_036873715.1 Salvia sclarea
TGTGACAAAATTATGGTACCTAGCGCTTAATGAAAAGTGAGTTTCAATTTCTAGATAATGTCGTTATTCTTAATTCTGTTTAAATCTCCAGCCCATCGGGCCGACCCACAATCCGTTCGGACTAGCCCATATAACCTGCGGGTTAATCGGTCCAACCCATGAAGCCCGCTTTAATTTCGGGTCGTAAAAATCCAGCCCTAACCCGCTATATTTTTTGGATTATTCGGGTCAACCTGTCGGATTCGGATTGAATTAACATCCCTCATTCATAGGATATTGTTGTCGTTTGATTTGTCCCTTTTAAAAAAAATCACTAGTTCATCCCGATTTAGAACTAAACCAATTTTCCGTTTTATGTTCCTCTTTTTGGCAGAATTCTTAAACCATTTTTTTCCTTTTTTCTTCTTTTTATGGGTTACTCTCCATTTTAACAAAAAGCAAAGTGATTGTATTCAATACATTTTTTCAGTTGGTACTTGAGATAATTTGTTTTTTGTATCCAATACTTAGAATCTCAGATATTACAAAAGTTGAATTCATGCAGCGCTTTTAGTAGTATAACAGAAAATAGCAAAACATAACATGTAGGCAGGCCAAATATAATATGAACATATAAATAAAGCTGATTGTACGAGGCTTACAAGAGGTAGACTATTGGGGACAATATCCTCAAAAGTAGATTGTAAGCAAATTTTCGATAAATGTATAAAGCAATGCTACAAAATATTTGGAGATAATTGGCAAATAACTCAGGAGGTTCGATCGATTTGTAAATTTCACATAGTTTTAATTTTTAGTTTTTGACAAATTTAGCATCTCAAATATTTCGTCATAGCGTATCACTAGAATGATGTCGTTTCACACTAGAACAATTAACCATCATAAATAATGTATTGATTTTAGTAAAATATTCTAAAAATAGTGTCCAATTTGCAAACTTTATGAAAATAATATAATTAATGTGAATATTTATATACAAATTAACCCCAAAAAAATGAAAAATAATTACGAAATACGTATATGCGTAAATATGACCAAAAATGGTAAAGCTGATCTGTTATAATCAATAAAAAATAAGCTCCAGTGAAAATAAAATAAAATAAAATACTAAAACAATATAAGATAAACAAGAAAGGAGTACACAGATATAGTTAAAACATTGTAACAAAATTTAACAAAAATGATGTACAAATTACAGATACAAACTATGAGTTGGAAGTAGTAGTCGCACTAAATACTATACACTAAACTGTAATAAAAATAATAAAATCGGCGTTTATTATTTTCTCACATCTGAGCTCAGCAGCCGACGCCCGCCGGCGCCGCGCCGACTCCGAGCGACGCTTGGCGGTGCGGCTCCATCTCAACATTCTCCTTCCAGCAGCCGGGCTCCGGCATCAGCTTAGCCGCCGCCGTACTCATCGGCTCCGACTTGCACCTAGTGAGCTCTATCGGCTCGCAAGCGCCGCCCCGCTTCCGGTCGCTCCCGGCCGCCGCCGGCAGCGAGCAGGACGAGCGCGCCGGCTGCGCCTCGTTCTTCTTGGGCGCTGGTGGCGGAACTCTCGGCTTGGACTTCTCAGCCGCGGCCCTCCTCTTCACCACCACCGCCGCCTCCTGATCGCCTGCGGCTTTGGCGGCGACCCTCCTCGGCCGCTCCGGATGCAGCCGGATGAAGTCCGTCGCGCAAACCCACGTTTCCTTAGACACCTCCATTGACAGCTTCGGCTCGCGCATCATCAGTAGCAAGCATTCCGGCAATGCCGCCGGCGCCGGCACCTCCTTCTCCTGATTTTCCGGCAATGCCGCTGGCGCCGGCGCCTCCTTTTCCTGCTTATCATCTTCTTCCACGGCGGCGGGATCTCGATTGTCAACATTTTCCTCTGATTTTACTTCGACTTCTTTAATCTGGCAATCTTGATAGTTCTCTGTTTCTAATAGAGCTTCAAATGAGGACATATTAGATTCCACCTCTTCTTCTTCGTCGTCTTCATTAAATTCCTGCTCGATTTCAACAACTTTTTGGTCATTGCAAACGAATGATTTGTCTTGATTAAACATCTGTCTGGCTTCCTGCTCCAAAACTCGAGCTTCGAACACTTCATCTGAGCTGGTGGTATCATCATCATGATTATCGGCGAAATTTACATACCTAACTGCATCTGAGCTAATCCGATTAGCGATGGCGGCCATCTTGATCGGATCGGATCTGCACCTCATGAGCAGAAGCGCGTTTTTAGGAGGTATAGAAATGGCGAATCCTTCTTCTCCGTGGAAGAAGCTCCGGCCTTTGAGCTCGATTAGGTCGCCGTTCACCTCAATGTCATCAAAAACATGCCTTCTCGAATTCGTATCCAACATGACTTCAATCTCCTCAGGCGGCTCCTCTTCCTCTTCCTCCTCCTCATCAATTTCCCTCCTCCTTCCTCTGGCGCACCACCTCCCACAGCCTCTCTGTCTCCTGGGAAAGCAGGAGCAGCTGCATTTGCAGTCGCAGCAGCGGAAGAAGCAGCAGAACTGGCGCCCCAAGGCCCGCAAAACGGAGGAGAAACTCGGCAGATGCACCCATCGGCGCTGCTGTTGCTGGAAGGAGGGCTCTGCGGCGCTCCGGAAACTGGCCTCTCCGTTGATGCGGCGGCGGCACTGCTTGACCTTCTTCTGCGACTTGACTCGGACTTGGCCAATGCAGGTGACTTTGGGCGAGGAGGGCTCGGGATGATTCTCAGCGGCGCCTCCTCTCTTCCGCCCGATGCTGGTGAAGAAGGGGGAGGCGGTGCTCCTGCGGCTGCTGCCAGTGGAGCGGAGGCGGCGCCGACGGCGGAAGAAGTAAGCGATGGCGGCGCCGCCGCCGGAGCGGAGGGGGCGGAGGAATGATCTGCTCAGCCTCATCGCATGGGTGCCACTGAGTCTGAGTCTGAGTGTAGTGCACAAATAGGAGGACCATTCAATGTCCCCTTTTTTTTTTTTTTATGTTTATTCTTTCTTTTAACTGCAGTTTTTTACTGCTCGAGGTTCCTTGCCTATTGCCTTCCTCACTCATGCTCAATTGCTCATGCACTTTACACTAAAAACTTAAACCATAAATACTGCTCCTATTAATTTTATTTCATTTCTTCACGCTTCCAAAATTAGGATATCAGAATCACTGGTCTTAAGCGTGTGATCCTCAATTCTTTTTTGTGTCTTTTTTGTGCTAAAGATGAAATAAAGTACTCATGTATTTAATAGATAATAATAGACAAAATTAATATCACTTGTGTGTTTATCTTATTAGAGCTCTTTTCTCATGCTACTTATTTCAGTTGTGTTTTATTTTGTATCTTAGTATTATTATGACAGTTTATTTAATCTACAGGACTTCTGCATTTCTTATGGTTTGTGCTGTAGCTTTAAAATTGTTACACATAAAGATATGACTTTTATATGACTTATGTTCACAACATATCAATTTAATTTTGATAGTCCAAAGTCCAAACTGATGGTTTAAATTAGTATTAGTATTAATTATTACCTAGTTTCTCAAATTTTGCCTTAATCAGTTGGCAAATCTTGTGCCAAGATCAATTTGGCTCGAACAAAACTGGGTGGTTCTGTTGCATAAACTATAGAATATAATGTTTTTTGTACAATAAATTTAAAATTATATATCTTTTGAAAGCCGAACAGAAGATATTATTAGCAAGAGCAGGGAAAGATGGAAAGCCAACTACTACAAGAACAAAAGGTTCGACCTAAATATGTGGAATAGAAAATTTTAAAAATTATATCATAGATTGAAATTGTGTTAATAGATATAATTAACCTTTGTGATATAAAATTATTTATTATAAAAACCGAATTGTGTTCCTAACGCAACCCTCATACTACTATTAATCTTTTTTCCAATTAATCATCAATTAATAAGAAAAATTCAAAGGTCTTGGGTATTAACCCATGATTGAACCTTAGACTTCACTTTTAAATATGATCCTTAATCTTAATATTAATTAATTAATGCCTAGATAGATCAATTTGTAACTATTATTAGCAACTACATTTATTGTCAATTAATTGTTCCACAAATCGATTCGTAATAATTTTTTACTGTTTACACTAGAGTTGATATGTTGTAGACGGAATGAGATCCAATGTACCACAGTTGGTGTTCCACTTTATGTACCACTTTTATTTTTCTTTGATTTTTTAAATATTTTTTTTGTCAATTTCAATTTTATTTGTTTTAGTTTAATTATATAATTATTAACAAGGGTTTATTGCATTCAGTTAGGATGTGTAACTATTTTGTTATTATTTAATTTCACTTTTAGTAGTCCATAATTCATTTTTAGGGTTGATAAATTCAAAATTAGGGTATATAATTTTTTAAATTTAAACTTTTGAAATAAAAGTTTAATATTATTCATAGTATTATAATAAAAAATTATATAAAAAATATTTTTAAAATAAGAGATATAAGGATAGAGCACGGTGGTACATATAAAATTGTGGTACACTGGATCTCATCCCGTTATAGACTCTCTACTCGCAGTTGTAGATTGAATGGAAGTAAGAGTTTCCAAATCGGGCTTAGACATCACATCATCTATATATGGACTACTCTCTTATTTGATACAAGGACTATGCTATCTTTACAGAAATAAAAGTATCCCTGATTCTAATTTTTTTTTTTAATAGAATTACAAATAGTACATGTATAACATATTGTAACAATTTAAAATCCACACAAAGATGAAAAAAATATCCGTACACATGTAGGCGAGATTTGAACACAAAAGTAGGATTCTACAAACTTGAGATATGGATCTCTTAACAAAATAGTATGAACAAAACAAACAGGTAATATCTATTTAATTGGTATCGGTTCAAATGGTGGTAAGTTCCTATAGTCGTCGATCAAGTGTTTCAAATAGCGTTCCCTATAATAATTTAGAAATAAAAGTGGTCTAATAAATAGTTTGGAAATAAAACATGCATAAGTATAAATGAGATATGCAATCCAAAAACCACTCACATCGATGATACCAATGAAATTAAAATTGTTAACTACTAGAACTGCAAACATGGATTTAGTACGTAGTAGCACTATATATATAGTTTGAGCTAAAGTTTGAAAGGAGCTCAAAGTCGAAATTTTTTCACTACGAATGTGGAAAAAACGATATTTTATTGAAAAGGAAAATTATATGGTTTTCAAAAGAGTACTAGAGGTACTTGAACTCATCTCGTCTTTCCCTATTAGAAATATATCATGTTCTTTAACGCGAATCATCGTAGATTAATTTGTATAAATGTGCGTTATTCGTATAAGTAACATGTGATTGTTTACACTATGCTAGAGGCGGGAAAATTAATACCCCGCACGTAGACATAATTTGAACACAAGATTTCTCGCAAATGTGTGTTTCGGTGCCACAATTTTGCCACTTAAGCTAGTCAATAGTGCTTAATAATATTGTGTTACTATTTCATTCGTTTGGTTTGATATTTGCATGCAAATTCCACTAATTTCAGATTTTATCAAAACATAAAAATATTCTCATTCTTATTCAACCTAGCTCAAACAAACTAGTTGAAAATAAAATTCAGTTTAATACAAGTTTGAACCCTAATTAATTTCCGTACACGGCCTTTTAGCATATGATTTAAAAAATGAAGAAAGCCTTGAAAAGAATATCCAACTATGTTATGATTCTGGTTTCTCAAATCCGATGAAACATGATTAAGAATGAGAGACAGCAATGGAGACATGTACATAATTGTTGCATTTCTTGTCTTCATTTCAAAAGGTATCCACATCAAATGATGCTCAGACAAGTAATATGCACAGAAATATAGAATTGGATGTTAAGAGTCATGCCCACGATATCTTCTCCACTTTTTAACATTTTTTCTTAATTTTTTATTTCTTATTTCTAATTATACACATATTATATCCTGTTAAGTTTATTGTGGGAAAGCATTGAAGAGGACCCCCAGTCTTGATATAATAAATATGGAAAATCTTAAAAATAAAATGAGAAATATTAAGCAAAATTTCTGACTGCCTGGCTGTCTTGGGAATTCCGATTGCCCCACCACAGTCGGACGATATTTTTCATGTTCAATTGATTTTGGGTCAAATCATTTACTATCATTTATATATGAAAACGATAGGAAATGAGCTTATGAAATAGAGTAATGCGAAGTGTATTTACTTATAAAATTGCATTGTTTCATCATTCATTATCATTTCAATATGATTGAATCTGAGCTGAAAAGGTTGGAGAGGAGATTATAAAATATTTTATTAAAGGTGAGGCAACGGCTCATTGGCATGTTTGAAATATTGTAGAAAAATAGGGAGTTTGTTGAATGATAGTATCACATGGAAACAGAAAGAATCAAAGAGTGCACGTGACAAGCGCAGGGTACCATGCATTGCAGCAGACTTTGGTTTATCAAATTTAAAAATCCACGCAATCTACCCCACTGCGCCCACTCACTTCTTTTTTACTATTTATTTAGTAAAAAAAATTTAAGTTATGTCAAACTATAATAGTAGTAATTTTTACTAGACATCCGCATCCCATAACTGAGAAACAAAATATTAAAAAAATATTTAATTATCAGTTTTTTATTTGAATATACACCCATCGTCTATAATTCCGTTGTAGCATATGTTAACTTGACCAATACAACCTGACAAGAGAATAGGACAACGATAAATTCATATCGCATCAGTGGATAGGATAGGAGTTAATCATGTTTTGTGCCAATTTTCATCATTTTAAAAAATTATATATATCCTCAATTTAGATTTGCTTTAAAGATCTTAAGTTTTCTGTATTTCGTACAAAATATTTCATCTTTCAAAAATATATTTTCAACATACATTTTCTAAAAAGAAGTCATCAATTCAGCATTTTTTATAAAATATCTTGCGCCACAAAATCTAGCTACATGATGATAAGTAGGCTTTATAAAATTGTGCTTGTCGGGTTGTTATTGTTTTAACACGATAATCGGCATGAAACCCGAAAATAAAACAGCAAAAATAATAGGGAGAATCGAAGCTAAGAACGAGTTAACTTTGGAATGGTTTATTTTTAATTTAAAATGAGAAGAAGATGATGATGATAATGATGATGATGATGGGAGAACGAAAAAGCCTCTTTTTGGGTGTAAATAGTATAACAATGAATCATCTCTTTGGTTTACACATTGATCTATTTATAGCAAAAATACTAAACCCAACACCGAAGGCCCATTAGGAGGTTCACTTGGCCAAACCCCGTTAAAACTTATAAGACGAAAATTCAATGGAAAAAATATCTTACATTGAAAAAATACTTGGTCCAATGATAAAATGTTAAAATACGTTCTTGAGATTAAGCATCCTCAATTTCCAGGCATGTCGTTTGTCCTTTTCATCATGTCAGCTCGATTATCCATCTTACCAGCTAAATCGTCCTCAAGTATGACCTTCTTATTATTCAGGTCCGGCGAACTAATTCAAATATTATTTGGCTCTGCTGGAGCTATATTTCAACTGGAGTCATGTGTGGCACACCCAAATACATTGGCACTTAGTCCTTATTTCGTTAAATTATGGGGTCTTTTTCATGCCAAGTCAGCACAATTTATAATTCAAATAAATGAATATCGGGGTATTGAAATTGGATCTGGAAAAAGGTATGAACAAAACCATCGTCATCAATATAAATATGTTCATTGCCACATTTGAAGTACTCATCAATACAAAAAGGTTGCGTTCTCTTTGATGGAAAATTATCATGGAAAAAGTGGAGAAAAAGAAAATACTCATCCTTGAAATTTTTCCTTTTTCTTCCACTTCTTTGTCTATGAAAAAAAAATTGCTCTTTTCAATGGAGGGAAAATATTTCCACTCCACCAAAGTGTAAAATCATTTAATACAATTGTTATATATTTCCACTCCACCAATAAAGGAAAACGTCATGAATTCATCATTAAGAAGATACTAAAATGAAAAAGGCTAAACAAGATTATTTTATTTTTTTAAATCTTTTTTCTTGAGGGAGAAGAAAAGAGAACATAAAATAAACATTAGCGTTTATTGTGGCATGAAATTGGGTATCCACAACCACAATCCAGTGGAGTCCAATTTAAAGTATACTGTAAAGCGAAGTCCCCTGTAACTACCACCTAGATTGAAAATCTCCAATAAAAAAAAAAAAAAAGAATTTAGTGAAAATGGTTTTGCCTGTGATTAAACTGGGATCACTCTTCGTAAGAACCATATCGAAGCCGATCGCCACCCGCCTGAAACAAGCCGCTGTCTACCACCCTAAGTTCCGCGGCCTCATCGTCAATCTCGCTCAGGTAAATTCATCATTAAATAATAACACGACAATTTTGATGCCAACATATGTTGAATTAGGGCTACCATCGATTAACCACCATAATGCAAAGACATACCCTTGGCCGTTCAACGGCGTTGGAGATTCGACCTCTCAACGAGGAAAGGGCTGTCGAAGCTGCTACTGATCTTCTGCGCGAATTGTTTGTATTCTCAGTAAGTAGCATTGATGAGTGTAAATAAATACTACAATTGTTGAATTGGCCCCCAATATAGGTTGCAGGATTTGCTATATTATTCGAAGTTCAAAGAAGTACGAGGGCTGAGGCGAAGAAAGAGGAACTGCGAAAGCAACAAATTGAGGTGTGATATGATCTTCACGTCTTGTAATCCCCCTGGTTTTGGGATTTGACTTATATTATATATGCAGGTAATGAAGCTAAGTAATAAAGCCCTCGAAGCTGAGTTGAAGCTTTTGGAGCAACGAATGGAACAGCTCGAGATGGCTACCAAGCAGAGAAACGCGTATAGATTTTGGACGTGGAGAGCCAGCCTATTTGGGCGAAACTAGCTCATGAAAGCACACCCACTACACTACTCATTTAGTCATTTCAAGATATTTTCTTTTATTTTTATTCTCAATGGGTGGATGTCAAAACCAACTGCTTCTTTTCCACTCTTGCATTTTATTCATTCTCTAAGATCAAACATGAGAGATGTACAGATTCAGATTCCGACTTTCTGTAACCTTTGCATTTTGCCACGATCCTCCACATAAGACCACTTTAAGGAAGGGAAGATCAGGCTGTATGTCTCAGCTAGTCGAGTTCTAGAACAACTTTACCAGCAACGATTTTCTTATCCTTTGCCTCATGGGCCTCTCTCACCTGTGTGAATGGATACGTCTTCTCAACGGGTACTTTCAGCTTACCGCTGGCAGATAGCCGCCCAATTTCATCTAAACCTTCTGGATCTGCCCGCATGTAAGCCCATTGATAGTCTGCACCATATTTAAGCAGGAATTAGTGGGACATCATTAAAGATTCTCTTAGTTAAGATGTAGTGATATGAACTGATCCAGTCCTGCTACATCTCATACTGGCCAATCATAACCCCATATTTGGATGCAACTAATAATCCTCACATAAATAACAGAGAAGCAAATAAAAGATCTCTGAGATCTTAATATTACCATGTACAGTAATGACCAGACAAAGAGTTCAGATGGCGCAACAGAAAAAAGAGGACATCAGCCAAAGAAGCATCTGAAGATTCAAGACAAGTGGGGGAAGTTCTTGGCAGATGCCATGTTTGATGTATTTCAGATTTGATACATGTGTGTCTGTACATGCATTTATGTTTCAATTTTGTAACCCTCTGAATTTCCTTTAACGTGCAATGAGAAATTACCTTAAAAAATCAAAAGCCACAAGCGCTTTCATCCTTAGCATGTATGTAACGAAAATCGGGCAGAGAAATTACTTATTTGATAGAAAATTAACTGCTTTAGGAAGAGCTCTTTTATATTAACCAGTCAATATGAGAGAAGTAGGGCTTAGTGCACCTATTCCATGAGAAATACGACACTGAAGTTGCTTCTTCATTAGAACTGTTGTAGCCATAGCAAGGCCGATTGCTAGTCCATATGTATCAGCGTAGGATGCAGCCTCCCCCTATCAAAAACAGCCAAACCTATTCATCATTTCATTCCAAAAAGAAGGGAAATGGAAAGAATCACCATTCCTTTCACATAAGATAATTAACATCTTGTACCTGCAAAGTCATGTAATGCCCTCCTCTCTTCAAAAGGTTAATACCCATTTTTTCTGTTTCGGGTATGCCGATTGTGTCCAGTACAGCATCAAAATAACCCTTTATTGATCGTTCATGGTCCTGAAAATTTGAAGCATATGACAAACCAATTAGGGACGTTATTCAGGATAGACAACATTAACCAGCAATTCAGCCGGGTGCCCTATGCTATGTATAAAGATTAAGTCCATCACCTCAATGGTAAAGTCAACAGCTTGCTCAGCACCAGCAGCCAATATACGCTCTACACTTTCCCCTCCACAAGTTGTGGAAACATGGCACCCTGCAGCCACTGCAAGCTGAACTGCAGAAAAGCCCACAGCTCCTCCTCCGCCCACCACCAACACTCGTTGTCTGCGACAATGTAACTACGATTGTAACTAAGATCGTAACACCATACTCATATTTCAAAATTGTTGATTTTCCCACAAGAAATTGCTCAACAAGATCATGCCACACATCTCAAGATTATATATAAATGTAAAGTTAAAAGTTGCCTATTACTTGTTCCAAATACAAAACAAAGCATTACATGTACATTCTTATTATGCTTAAACAAACTCATTCAGAAGACTTCAATTACTGAGAGAGTGATTTATGAGATTGTGATAGAGCACACCCATTTCAGGAATCAGACTAAACTGAATACAAGAAGTTCCTAAAGTGTCGATAACGATCAATTCTCTACCCTGTTCTCAAACATCAAACTGAGGGACAATGTAAAGATGCTGAAATTCAACCCCACCAAACTGAACTGCAAGCTGCTCTTCTGGAGCTTGTTAATAGCATTACAACCATTACCTTAACATAATGGAAGAAGCAGCCAAATAGAACGCATTCTACAACAATATTTGGGACCTTCGTGATAGAAAATTAGTGATAGATCTTTAGATTACTACCTTTTTTTCATGCATAACAGAATGACCTTGTGCTAGGGAATTAGTGATAGAGATTCCAAGTAAAGAAGACATGCAATAACATACCCCTGCTTTATTCTTGCTATACTTCTCAGTGCACGCCAAGCAGTCAGGGCAGCGAAAGGTATAGCACTAGCTTCCTGTCAATTAAAATAAATAGTTTTAATAGCGTCTAGCTCATGGAAAATGCAATGAGTACTAAGGGCCAACCTGGAACTAGAAAGGACAAAATTCAACAACAGAAAAAAGAGAAAATGTAGTACTGGCCTCACAGAGCAGCAGAAATATAGTGAGTTTTTATTAGACCTGATGGTATTATATGTTATTAACTCTTCCACTATGATTCGAAGAATTTATGTATCAAAGCTGCAGAGAAAAGAAAGCAATTGCTGGAGTTGATAGAACTAAAGCTGCATGTTATATACCTACCACATGTGATATTGTTTCTGGCTTTGTGGTAAGCTCATCTTCTGCAAGAACTGCGTAATCAGTATAAGTACCCCTCACAGCTGTAGGATGAAGAGCGCCAAACACTTCCTGCCCAACACTGAGTGAGCGTACAGAATTGCCAACAGCTGCAACTTCACCACTAACATCACGGCCTATTATGAAAGGAAGAAGTGGTTCATACAATGAGCGACCATAGCCCGCGCGAATCTGAAAAGCATTAAAGTTCAAAATTTGAGCTACACCTTATAGTTATGAGATAACAGATTTCCAAATCACAATCAAATAGTGACCAGATTTTAGTCACTCTGTAACAAAGTCTAGTTTAGCTGACATATAAAAATGATGGAAAGGGCATAAACTAATCAGTTTCTGTAACTATTCGAGCATAGTACTATATCTTAGTGATAAAACTATGCTCCTGGTCGCTCTAACATTATGTGTTCAAGTCCACTGAGATCTTTCTGCATACTGCTTCCAGAAACCATAAGCAATGTGTGCTCTCATCTCCGAGATTACTTTACTAGAAAACAACCTCATTAAATGGCTAAATTGGGCATGAACTCCCTCGATTTCCTCAACCAACTAGTATGGGTTATTTTGAGAAATATTTCACTCAATGTATGATGTGCATGTGTATCCATAAATTGTTCCAGTTTTTCATACAGGTATTAATTAAAATCTACATTTCTTAAAGAGGTTCAGCAGCCAAACTCTTTATCTAAAAATTAGCTGCTTCAGCATTCAATTCCCGAAAATCCACAGAAGCAAGCACAATTAACCAAGACTTCACCACCCTCCCGATGCACAATCCGATAAATCATAGCACATTTATTTGCAACTGGAAATACAAAAGAGAAAGCATTGCAGAAAATTTGCATGCAAATAGCAAGGAGTCGAGAACTGACTCTACAGTCGAGCGGATTGACGGAGACGGCGCGAGCGCGGACGAGGACTTCATTAGGCCTGAGATCAGGAATTATGACATCCTCCCTGAGCTCGAGCGCCTCCGGCCCGCCGAACCGCGGCAAGAGCGCCGCTCTACAGGTCGAGACCACCGTGCGCCGGAACTCATAAAACCCTAATTTCGACGTACCACCGATGAGCGCTATGTCGCCGCCCCGCCGCAATAGCCACCGCATGATTGATTACTCGAATTGGAGGAAATGCGAATGCGAGAGTGTGATCAGAAATCAGGAGTAGACATATCTGAGCAGGAATGCTAATTAAAGTTGGTTTGGAGAATTTGTGATAGATATTAACGAGATTTCCATACAAATTTAGGGAAAGCAGGCTTGTGGTCGGCCGAAGGGTTTTGCTTTTTATAGCATCATAGTCCAATTCGTAGACGCCATTTTAACCGCAAAAACGATCGACTCTGTGGCTTCTTATACTTCACCCATCCTCATTTTAAAAGAAAAGAAATGAAATTTTTGGAGCGGTTAATTATTTCATTTTCCAACTATTTGCCTTTCTCTTCCCACTTTCATTACTTAACGGTGAATTACGAGTTATTTTTCTTCTCTTGAGTTGGAATTATGAGAAGTTAGAATTAACGAATTTTAACAGTTTAAGGAACAAACCAGAAACTATCTCTCAGATCGTACAAATGTCATAGACGTTTCATCTCCAATCAATAAGTTGGGATTCCAATCATCTCGGATGGGTGACGTGAGTTGAAATCTCAAAGAGAAAAGTATATTGTGGGTGCAAATATCCACACCCAAATCAAAGCATATTATCAAACAAATTTAAAGTTCGCTGAACACCTTAAAATCATGTTATAGGGCCATGTGAATAGATGCAATTAATCCAAAATAAAAGAAATTATCTGGTAATATAAAAGATGTTGTAAGCTATATAAAGGTCGATCTACACAGACGTCATTCCCTGTACTTACCATTCACATTCCTACAGCAGAAGATCAAAACCAAATCATTTAACTAAACCCTAACTTAATTATGACTAACAAAACAACGTTCGAATCATAACAAGATTCTACACTTGCGCCAAAGTTGGCAATGCACCATCACCACCACCACCAGCTGAGCTCACAGCAATAATATTTGCCTCAGCAGTTGCATTTCCAGCACCAGTAGCCTTAGACGGCGGTAACTTAGACTCCGTGGGGGGAGGAACAGCACTAGGCGTCACAGAGGTTGTCATCAAAGACGACGAAGTATCTATGCGTTCGTTCTGCTTGGGTTGTTGCTTCTGCATTGCATTGCCAGCATCAACTTTCAACGTACTATTCCCTGCTTGAACTTCTATAGCAGTTTTATGTGGATTCATGTTCACTGGCATGGCATGAAGTTGCTGTAGCCTGTG
Organism: Salvia sclarea; assembly: GCA_036873715.1. Classification (NCBI taxonomy): domain Eukaryota; kingdom Viridiplantae; phylum Streptophyta; class Magnoliopsida; order Lamiales; family Lamiaceae; genus Salvia; species Salvia sclarea. Next base: position 3,376,488 of record JAYJMF010000073.1, read on the forward strand.
ATCCGTTTCGGGCCGGCGGCAGATCTTCCTCAGTGGAACTATTTCCTGCAGTAGATGCAAGGATATGGGAAGACTAATATCAACTGCATGTGAAGTTTGCAAGGCATGAGTAAGAGATTGTACCTCGGATTGGTCGTGGTCGTATCTCACAAGAAACCTGCAGCGACAGCCTCTTACGTCGTGCCTCCGCCTTTGTGCATCGAGAACATGAGCATCAAAATATAGGGCCTGTTCTTTGCCTTCCTGGAAAGGAAGAATATAGGGAGAATCAATCTTATAATTATCTACTTAGGTTCTCCGCCACTCTTGATTCTACTGCTGCTACAGCCAATGAGACGCACCTGAAAGCAGAGTATCAAATCTCCGGGAAGAACTGCTACACATTCTGATGATTCACACGGAAGTGACCGTTGTCTGATGTGCCTGCGGATATTGACCCACTCGTCCTCTTCTGGTCCGAAACCCGCGAAACGAACCATAGCTTCCTGAGATGGCCAACTTAATCAATTACAATAGGAAATGCTGCCAAGATAAATATCAACATCTCGAGCCCTACTCAGAGCTCCATGATCAATCCAGTGATTTTCGATCCAAGCTTGATAAGAATTCAGAGCAAATCGAGCCAAGCCAAATGTCTAAACCACCCAAAACAAATAACAGAAACATGTGTTTGGAGGAGATTTTGGCATGAAGTTTTTGTTAAATATCATAGTACTAGGTCTTAGTTATGAAAGAAGAATCTTCATCTTCTGGCCCTTACAAGAAAAGCTTAAAAGGAAGCAGTGCATCAACCAACAATAGATCAAGGCTACAGCTGATATATTCATGTCCCTAGCTCAGAATAGCCATAAACCTAGCAGCAATGAACTAAAATAGAATAATTAAATCTCTGTGAACTCCAAGAGAGTTAAGCTTCAACAATTACCGGATCTCCACTGTCCAATGATCTATGCGATAAGAAAGATGCAACATCATACCTGCAAGATGTAAAAATACATCCCATATTATTGCACTTCAGTAAAAGGAACCAGTATGTATCACTCTTCCGGAAATAGAAAATTTGAAACAATCAAATGTCTAACCATGCACCATCTCTGGCAGATTTAGCTTCAAACTCCATCAAAGAATTCTCTGACACACTCCTGCTGGCATTTTGTGCTAAAATGAAGAAAAATGCAACATGAAATGTTTAACAATGGTGCCCGAAAAAGAAAAAAGAGGAGGAAAAGAGATACAAGAATATGAAATATGCAGCTTCTCAGAATTTATTAAAACTTCCAGAGAAGACAAGATTTATGTAGTTGTGCATTGCTGTTCAGCTGGTTCAGGCTCCACCAATCATTTTTTAGTAGAGAAATATTTTTATAACTGAACTGCTGACTTCATTCTATTCCATTTCATAATAAAATCAATTTAAGTAGTCAGGAACTACTAGATGTATGGGAACAATAACACTAGTTTAAATGCATAAAGAACTTAGAAATTATGAAAACCTCATATCAGATTGCAGGTCCTAAAACTGGATTTAAAGTAACCTAAGATGACTAATGTGTATATATAATCAGGCACCTATCTAGCTCTAGGTGCCTGATTATATATACACATTAGTATGACTTGATATCTCTATAGATAGCTATAAGCACAAGTATTTGTATCCATGCATCCATTGATTCTAGGGGAACCCTTGAAGAGGGGAGAGAAAAGTAAGGAGATATATATACACACACACATCAGTGTTCAGAATACTTAACAAAATGGACACTGACCAATGGGAGAAAAAAGGAAGGGGAGTGTAAACATCATCACGTTCTCAACTTGGGCAAATTAATTAAAAATTACATAAACTTTCAGAAAGCTCCAATGGAAACTTATAATACTAATTGCTAATGTTCAAAGGTATGAAGATACACTATCTGCACTCATTGTCACCAGGAAAGGTGAGGATGCTAACATGTCAGAAATGCTAAGGAAAGATCACGTGAGCAGCATCTCAGAACTTTGGTAATTACCTGATTGAGCAGGAAGAGGTTGAGGAAACTGAGGCATACTTCTCACCATATCTGGACAGAAACATGACAGAGGTTAGCAGCCTATACAAGGACATAACTAAAAAAATGATCAATATATTTCTCTACTAAAATCTCATATCGAAAATTATATGGATTAGAAATTACTTGGGGGAGCAGGCGGCGGTTGAGAGGCCTGAGGTTGAGGAGCCTGAGGCACATTTCTTACTACAGATTGATCATCTCGAGGCACAGCCTGCATGTTTACTTCCCCAGGACCAGAAATCCTAGCCGCCTTTGCTCTCAGAGCATATCTCCTATTTTGGAACCAATTCCATACCTGTTGCATATAATCACATTTACTAAGGTTCTTAGATATATTAGAAGCTTGTCCACAAGGGAAAACTCAATCACCTGTTTTCCTGAAACTTCCACCTTTCCAGATCTTTCAGCAGAGTTGCTATCAAATAAAATCACCCGGGCTTTAGACACTAAAGCAGTCGATATAGATCAAATAATTGAATTCTCAGTAGTACTGTATCTGCTCACCTAAACCGTTGAGCAAGAGCCTCAAGTATCTCACGCGAAGGCACTGTATAATTGTGTGCTTGCAAAATAGCCTCCATTTCTCCAACCTTTTGACAAAAAAACAATTAGCCTACAAACATGAAGCCCAAAAGGAAGCATGAGGCTTTCAAATGCCTAAAACCAACGCAGCAAGCCGTGCTAGATGCCTCACAATTTGATTATAGCTACAGTTCAACTGTTATGCATTTCACTGTTAATTGAAGTTGAACCACACAGTCTCATAGATTATTCCTCTTATGCATCAGATAGCAATTATTTGCCCATAAAGAAGCCAAATAAATTCGAGCTTTCTCAGCAAAACAGACGCCTCACAAGAAATATACCCCACGTTGATATTGCCGGAAGCAGAGCACTACGTATTAACTGAATTCTAGTACATATTTTACCTAAACTGACAGAAATTATCATATTAATAAAACAAACCTAAAAAATTATCATACTAAAGAATTGGCCAAATATAAACCCGAAATCCACCACAAAACTGCATTTTATTTTATTATTTCGACATGAATAAACCCATCAAGAAGCAAGAAAAATATTTTAATCGATCCCAGGAATCACTGAAGCAAAATTGGGAAGGCACATTACGCAAAACCTTTAGACAAACTGAAGAAAATGCAGTGCCAATAAATTCCCCCAAAAATGAAAAAGTAGCCACATGATAGACTAGCTGGAAAATAAAGAAAGAGCGAAAGAAACATTGAACACCGCGATCACTTGCAGCAAGTGTTGTAGATTGACTATTAGAGAGAGAGAGAGGAGGGGGGGGGGGGGGGGATTGGCGAGTAACCTCGACCGGATTAAACCGGAAGGAGGGACCGCCGTTGCTTGGCGGGCGACCCATCGGATTCCTCCGTCAATTAATTCAAATTATTTTCAGTTGAATTAGAGAAACAGGAACACTCGGGTAATTGGCAAAACACTGAATATGGAAGAACGCTCCGAACCCGCCTTTTCAACTCCCTCCTTATTTATTTATTTATTTATCTCTTAGATTAATAATGGGAAAAAGGTATAAAATAGCCCCGATGTTATTAAGAAAGAAAGAAAAATGCCCATTGAAAAATTAAAAAAATAATAATTAATGTGGTTAAATCAAATGTAGAGTTTTGCTCAATTGGGGGGGTGGGTTTTTTACATTAAATTATGTTAATTTGGTCGTACAAAAGGCTCATTACTTGATGTTATAGGAACGAAGCAACAAAGATATAACTGGAGTTAAAGACGAATCCATCGCACCAAACTTTGACTGAAATACTTACTTAACCAAACTCACGAGTCAACTTTGAAGAATAAAGGTTAGCCTTAATGACGATTCAACTTGCTTAAAGGACAATCTAGTAAACTTGACAACATTCGACAAATATGTATGAAGATGCCAAATCCGAAGACTATGTTTTACCGTATTACTATGAATAATCTTTTAACTAATAAGGTAGTATTTTTTTTATTAGATTTTCGCTTTCAATAATGCTATCCGAACATACCATGGCCAGCCATACAAGACTATTTTAGTGCATAACCTTAATAAATTATTAGTAATTTAAATTCAAAATTTAATTTGTTAATTGTATTTTAATTTTATCCTTTTTCACATTTAAAATTTGGTTTCAAATTAAAATTTTAAATTTTAAATTTAAATTCCTCTATGTAATTATTCCCTTGCATAGTTTTAATATTATATTAGATATTAATCTCTCTTTTTCTTTTAAAATAAATAAATGGAAAACAAATTTATGTAAAGGTTTTTAGGAATAATATTTTTTCTTTTTTAGATAACTCGATTCTAATTTGAATTGGTCCGATTTGCAAAAAAGATCTATTGTATGACTGGACATATTATGTTCGAATAGCACTACTCGAAATAGGACATCCATGTATAATTCAAAGGGAGCATTACTGTAATCTTTCTTACCTCAAAAACCTCTCTCATCTTCCATTCAAATTCAAATACAACTTTCCCCAATTATTTTGTTATTGACTATTTGGTTCGATTTCTCTCATAAAATACAAAATTTATATAATGTTCAAATCTAACTCACCAATAATATATATGCTTTTATACAACAATAATATAATTGTCTAGTAAGTTAGATTTATTACTATGTTTTAAAAGAATAATAAATTCACAAGTTCATGACGATGTTTACTTGAGCTTGTAAATTCCTTAAAACAATTTATAAATTGTTTAGAAACTACTTGTAGGCTTTGAAAATCAGCTCCTAAACAACTTCTAAGTTGTAAAAATCAACTCCAAAAATTTATTTACTCCCCAAAACATAAATTGCTCAATTCCAACTGAACTTTTAATAATCTTATATGTAAGAATAAAAATACCAATTAAATAAACGTATTATAATTTAATCCTCAAATATATATTTTCAATTTCATTATTCTACAATTTTATCTCTTTAATTATGACTCTCTTTTTAAACTCTCAATTTTCTTTCTAACTTATAAACTCATTAATCCAAAATTCCACACACTTTGACAACTTATAAATTCTTAAGGCATTACATCTAATAAGCTATTGGAAAAACTTATAAGCAAATGAAACTATAAGTTCTTTAATATAAACTTAGCCAAATACCCCATATATCTATTGACAAAACACACACGATAGGAAAATAACATTATTTATTTTATTTTATTTTTTGATAAATAAATGTAGAAATTTTAAAGGTCACGTCACACAAATCGTGTTTGTATTTCATTATGTATTGATGTTGATACGATTGAGTGGAGAAATATAATTTTGATAATCACTAACGCCAATTGTTAGAACTATTGGACAATATCTATTTTGGTACAAATTAAAAACATAAAGTTATTATTAGGTGGAGGTATAACTTCTGCTAAACTATACACACGCGATATAAATATAGTTTCTACGACACAGCAGACTCCACCATTTAAAAGCTCCCATTTGATCTCAGACCACAGATAAGATTAAGCTATAAATTTCCCAAACAAACTGAAGTTGGAACAATCTATCCATCATCTTCGTCTTCCACGGTGTTCACGCGTTCACACTCATCAATCCATTCGCTATATCTGCACACAGATAACGACGAGATAACCAGTGATAAAAGAAAGGGGAGATGAAGTTGCTCAAACAGATATAAAATGTTTTGTTGATCCACTTACATGTCTATGGCCTCAGTTAGAGCTGCAGAAGAGTAACACGCCGTTAAGTCAGTTCACAGAAAGAAATTTAAACAGGGAATTAACCAAGTTTCTCAGAAACGGAAACAAATCGCGAACCTGTTATGGTGGTGCTGAAGCTCTCTTCACAAATCCGGCAAGAAGCCTCGCCAATCAGGTTTTTCATATCACTGAAACAGATGTTACAGTTTAGCAGTCGGTGAATGTATCGATGTAGAAGAAAAAAAAAAGTAAATCTACTCGGGAATATAGAACGAGCGAGACTGAAGAATTGACACCTGTTACATTGTTCCCATTGCACAAACAAACATAAAAGTAATACAGCTATACCAAGTGTATTACACATTTGTTGAATATATCGGCCAACTTTTTTCATCCCATCTACAGCATATATCCCAAAAACCAAATGCATCAAATTTTACAGAGTTAACCAAAACAATTGTGCTCAACAAGCAACAAGACTACTTTTCACAAGCAAATGACAAAAACTGGAAACTTTACCACTAATCATCGATATCATGCATGGCACATCTCATACCAATATATACATACAATAATATCTATCTATCTATATCTATCTATCTATCTATCTATCTATATATATATATAGGGGTGCATTAGATTGAGAATGCCCCATTTCAGTGAGAATTGAGTTACATGAACAAGGGTACA
>JAYJMF010000073.1:3395077-3409591 GCA_036873715.1 Salvia sclarea
ATTAATCATGATACATTATGTAATAATAATTTTTTATTTTATATATATATATATATATATATATTTTTATTAAAGATAGTGAAATTGATAGTGGCACAAATTTTTTTTGGCATAGAGGATCTCATCCGGGATTATTGGGGCCTAAATATAATAATGTTGTGGATATTTTGGGTTTGTATTTGAATGTTAAAACTATGAATAAATAACAAATATATACATTCTCGTAACTTTTCTATAATATAAATTCTCGTAAAAATTAAATCTAGCATGACAATCTCGTAGCATAATTGAGTGAGATGGCGTCGTCATGCCAACTGTTTAATCAAATTATGCTAAATTGACGTCACTATCTCTTACATTTTATAGATACTTCATTAAAAAACGATTTTATTTTGATTGGAGTGGTGCCACATTGATGTCATCTCACTCAAATTATGCTAAATAGATTCTCAAGTCATATTTAATTTAGGAGAAAATTCAACTTGTTGAAAAATGTATTCATTCAAATCTTTAAAGCCCATATGCAAAATGAAAATACCCACAAAGTTCGTGTATTTGTTCAACATAACCCTTATGTTTATAATTGAATAAGTAGAAGATCAAACTTAAGATATTAGTAGAGCGCAAGTGGAATTAATGCAACAAATAGGAGATTATGCCAAGAATATGAAACTTATTTCACATTATTGAGACACTTTTGGTATATCCTCACAAATTAATCAGTTGATGCTATTAGAGGGGGTTTGGTTTGGTTTGGTTTGGATTGATAGGATAAATGGATAATTATTCTTCAAATTCCCCTTCTTTTATCTATGAGCCTTCCTTTCTAAACCTCTTAAGAACATCACCATTCATATGTTCTCTAGATCACTCAAATGCTCGATTAGTAATCACAATATTGGTGTTATTTGAGTGATAAAGATTTACTAAATATATTGGTGAAAAGGAAGGATTATTCATGCAGAGGCCATCAATATTCTAGCTGGGAACGGCATCTGCTAATGTAATTAAATCCTGATTTGGCGAATAACAAATTATAATTAGAGATGGATAAATCTTGATTAGATGAATATTATCAGAGCATAGGGTTAGTCATCACATCGCAACAATGGTGGCACATGATGAAGATCTCAGGCAAATCTGTTAAGTGTACTTGTATAAAAACCCATCCTTAGCTTTCACATAGAATTGGGGATGTGGATGTTGTGCACAAGATCGAAGAAATGAAGAGAGTATGATATATAAATCTGATACAACACCTATTCCTCATAGGATCAATACTTGTTCTTCTATTTCAAAATGAATTTATATCTTCTTTTTCTTGAAATGATCTCATCTCGTTTTGACTTACTCCATTTTTTGTCTTGCTTTGAATCTTTCAACTATATGTGAATGTGATCCACTGTGGTGTGGTTTTACATTTATAAAGGAAAACGGTTACTAGCCTTAATCATGGCTAATGTGGATGAGATGGAAGTCCACACTTTTTTCTCTTTTATATTTTGCACAAATAACTTAGCCACACCAAATGTTATATCGGCTTTGATCTCGTTGGATTGTTGGTAGTAGAAAAATTCACAATATAATTATTTTTTTAAGTGTGTGCAAAATCCAATGAAACAAAATTTTAAGTATTTTAAACTAAAAATAAAAATATTCCTAATGACTAGGAGTATTCCTCTGAGAATGACATAACTGAAAATGAAGTTGTTGGAGTAGAATAAATAACGACAATATGAATACAGTTGGAGAATGATATATGTCCAAAACTTACCCATAATTTTGATGTTACAATTAATACTCGTAGTTGATGAGCCCAATTTATACAAAGACTTGTGTAAGCCAAAGTTAAAGGAAAAAAATTATTAGTGGAATTTGGGCTGGGCCCGGGTGCCCACACACAGCACAAACAAATATAAAATATAGTATTTCACATTTCAAGTCACAAACATACTCATTCACATTTTCCAATCCACCTTGATTTCAGTTATCGAAATTGGGAGGAAAAAGTGACCGCTGCAATGTTGAGATCAGTTCTCCGTCGGAGCACGAGCTCTGCTGCATCGTCGTATTGCTTTTCGAGCCGCCGCTTCTCATCGGGGGCGGCGCCGGAGCGGAAAGTGGCCATCTTGGGCGCTGCTGGGGGCATCGGACAGCCTCTCTCGCTCATCATGAAGCTGAATCCTCTCGTCTCCAGGCTCGCACTATACGATATCGCCGCCACCCCCGGCGTCGCCGCTGATGTCAGCCACGTCAACACCAGATCCGAGGTACGATTATTTTTTTTATCTTTTATTATTGGTGGATTTGAGGGTTTGGAGTAGTTCTCCAGCTGAATTTTGGTGGTTGGATCTATTATTGTGATTTTTCGTATTCATTTTGATGTCGACCGAGTTTAAGCTCCATTTTCTGGATTTGTTTAAATATCTCAGGTTTTTTATCAATAACATATTAATAATGATGTTGTCATGTTGCTACACCTACACCCAGTTGTTTATCTTAGGTGCAGGACTATGACACACATCTGCCACGTATATATTATATATGTGATGATGGTCTTTAGTATATTATACTCATGAGGCACCAGGTGTGTTTTGTTAGTTTTGATTTATATTTAAATGTCGAATGTCGTTTAGTCAAAGAAAATTTGCTGAAGCTGCTTTCTTCGCTCTTTAGCCTCTTAGGGTGGTGTTTGGATGGATTTTTGAATTCGTGATTAGTGTCGAGAATCTCAAATCCATAAATTTCACACTAATTTGTTTTTGATGCAACGTTTGAGACTTTTTTCTTAAGGTTTTATTTGTAATTTGATAGATAAAAGAAGAAATGATATAATGTGAATTTAAATGATAAAAGAAGAAATGATATAATGAGTATTTAGAACACTTATTAAGTTATAGTTTGTATAAGTATAAGCTGTAATGTATATGAAGTGTGTGTGTGTGTGTGTGTGTAACTCTTAGCGTGTTAAATTTGTGTTTTATGCGCAGTACATGTATAACGTGTTTTGCTCTATGTGTGTGAGTTTGTGACCTTAAGTGGGAGACAAGAGGGAAGAGTTTTAAACAACTAGGTTCTAGAATGGATCACCATCCAACATAAGCTAATATCTGTCAATCAAAATCGTTTGGTTTTAAGTACATATAGTTTGTGCTGATATCTTTGCATCTGGAACTCAAGTATTTTTTAACCCACCAGTCGACCACTGTATCAATTTTTTTTATTTTTTTTTAATGTTGTATAGAAGCTGAAACTATGTGCATACATGCATGTACAGGTGAAGGGATATGCGGGAGAAGATCAGCTCAGACAGGCTTTGGAGGGTTCAGATTTAGTCATCATTCCAGCCGGTGTGCCTAGAAAGCCTGGCATGACTCGTGATGACCTCTTTGCTATTAATGCTGGCATTGTCAAGTCTCTTTGTGAGGCCATTGCCAAGTATTGCCCAAATGTATGATTGCACCCATCTTTCTCTGCATGGCTCTGTGTGTGTGTTAATACTGATTTATGGTTGTAAATTTTCCACTGCTATTAAGTAAGTGTCTAATGGAAGGAAAAACATTGCAGGCTCTTGTCAATATGATTAGTAACCCTGTAAATTCAACTGTACCAATTGCTGCTGAGGTATTCAAGAACCATGGAGTATATGATGAGAGGAAACTGTTTGGTGTAACCACTCTTGATGTGGTGAGGGCCAAAACATTCTATGCTAGCAAGGCCAACGTCAATGTAGCTGGTATTGCCACACTTTTCACGTGCAGAATAATGTCAGCTAGCTTGACATCATGATTATATGTCTGTGGAACTATTGCCTAATTTTTGTGTCACTTCGTTAGATGTCAATGTACCTGTTATTGGTGGTCATGCCGGAGTTACCATTCTCCCCTTGTTTTCTCAGGTGCTCATTTGCACTTAATTTTTTCTTCCTTATTTCTCAGCACCTTGATTTTGCTCATATGTAGGGTTTTGTTCACACTTCAATTATTTATCTGCAGGCCACACCCAAAGCAAATCTCTCAGATAATGACATCAAAGCCCTTACTAAAAGAACGCAAGATGGTGGGACAGAAGTCGTCGAAGCTAAGGCTGGAAAGGGTTCAGCTACACTTTCAATGGCGTAAGTGATCTACTTGCTTCATGTTGCTCTTCTTTTATTCTTTGAAGCTTCCCATTAGAGCCGCGACTTGGGGTATTTTGTTGGATGATATCTTGTTAATCAATTAGTATACTATATAGTACTAAATTATTGATCTCACATGAAAATCCAGTAGCAACTGAAAGTAGTCCAGAGCTATAACTTAGCCTTTATTGCTGAGATCTCATTCTGGGGGGGGGGGGGGTGTATTTGCATTGGATGGTCTATTTAGTGTCTGGGAGCTAATGCTTTCTATGTACTGTGCTTCTTGAGGTTGTGAATTTAAAAAATGCACTTGTGATTTACTTTGGAGTACTATTCTAGACCTTCTAAAATATTGCAGCCATTTCCTAGTAGCAAATTCATTTGCATAATGCATTAGTTTGGCAACCTGAGAATAATTTCCCCTTACGCTCGGCCTTCTGACCGTTGCAACTATCTTCAATCCGGTATCACGTAGATGTTAAGAAGAAATTCAGTAGTTCTATGAGTAGCTAATTTTTTTTACTTTATGTTGTATGATGTAAGGATGTGGGCTTTCTTTGTTGGGTTTCATAATTTTCTTTTTATGACCTTGTGTTGGTAAGAAGTTGCTCTGACAGTAATGTTAACTATGCAGATATGCAGGGGCCATGTTTGCCGATGCATGCTTGCAAGGGCTTAATGGGGTCCCAGATGTTGTGGAATGTTCATTCGTGCAGTCCGCTGTGACCGAGCTACCTTTCTTTGCCTCCAAGGTCGGACATAATTTTGCATGCTGATGATTTCAACTCTTTCAGTGCATTTGCAGGCTGTATTGGCAGCTTTTATCATGTCATTAGGCCATTGTTTTAGGATCAGCAAGCAAAGGGAACAAACCTGATTGAAGCTAGGGGCAATACATGATGTTTATTGAGAGATATCCAATATTATCTCCATTTTCTACTCTATCCTTGTCATTTTTGTGATGGTTTCTGTGCTCACATTAACAGGTGAAACTTGGGAAGAACGGTGTTGAGGAAGTTCTGGGTTTTGGTCCTCTGTCTGATTACGAGCAACAAGGATTGGAAGCTCTCAAGTCCGAGTTAAAGGGCTCAATTGAGAAAGGAGTCGCATGGTATGCGAAATCCAAAAATCCCACAATCCACAGTGTCTATGAACCTATTAAGCCTACATTCCGACCATTATCTCCTCATCTTCCCATCTATAAGCCGCAGACAAGCTCGACAATCTCAATCACTAATAGAGTAAGTGCAGTCATCCTAACCACCGTCCCTTTAACCTATGCTTTCCTCACTCTCAAAATGGGACCGATTTGCTTGGCCAATGAGAGTGTCTACCAGGCCATGTATTATTCCTCAAAGCTTGGCCCAATTGCCCTCCAGATTACCGCCTTAGCCACAGCCTACCATTTACTACACAGCCTTCACGATTTGTATCAGATGTTCCGCCCTTGAACACTTGGACTTGGTCTGCATTTGATGTGCAGGAAGAGTTCTTGGTGTTGATGCTAATAAATCCATTGGGCCTTGAGGTCTCTTAATCGGGTTTGATAAAAGCAGGATGTTTGTTGATATTGTCAGCAGTTAGTATTCTGCTCGGTTTCTTGACATGTTACAGCAACAACAATTGTCAACAGGTTAGTGCAGATGAGGAAATCAATAATGTAAATTTTTCACATTCGTTGTCAAATGTTTTCATCTTGAAATTTCATGGTTACCTGCTCCTCTATAGCTTTTTGTCTTCTAATTCTTCGATTATTACCTTGGTGAATGTAAATAGTGATGATTGATGGTAAAAGCTGTTTGATTGGAGTGCAAAATGAAATTTTGGATTAGAACACTGAAATTCAGTCACCATAAATATTTCTTAATGGAGAGCGACTATTTGATTTACGAACACTTATTTGGAGTATTTGGAGCATGACTGTTTCTGATTCTCCTCAGTGAACAGAACTAAGATTTTTCATTTTCTTTTGTACGTTTTCATTTTCTTTTTCGTAAATATATGAAGACTGTAGAAGGGAAAAAGAATATGCGCAACCCAGAAGAAAGCTACGTGATTGATCTCTTTGCATCTTCTTCTGCAATTATTTCTCTTTGTAACTGATAAACCCAAAATTCTCGAATCTCGATAATATTTCATGTAATTGAATAATCAAATGGATCTTGTTCGTTTATGCTAGCATTTGCAAGTTTCAACTGCCAGGATATTTATGAATTGCTCATTTACTAGAAAATAATTACTATAGCATCAAATTTTATAAACATAATGCGATTAATATATTCCACATCATGATTCTTCACTAAAAATATATATATGCATCATCATTCTAAAAGAAAATAATTAAGAAAGAAATCAAATTGGGTCGAAGGGTTTGTACAATCCCACATAAAAACATATAGAATAGCTAGAACGAACAAATAATTAAAACAGAAACGGAATCAGCACGTAATTAATGGCAGAATTCCTTGAAAATCTTGAAATCTGGTTGATTTTTCAAATTAGAATACAAGTTCATTTTAAGCATATTTGATTTTCCAATTCGGATAATTTAAGTTTTTTTTTTTTTTTTTCTTAGACCAACTTTATTGGTCTATTGATGCAGAAATTTAAATGGCCGCGTCACAGATGACTCGAATCCGAGACCTTTAGCCTCGGGCAGTACCAAAAGAAAATTTCTTTTTAAACATAGTAGGAGATTAGGAGGTATTATGTGGAGATTATGCGGCCAGGTAGCGAATATTCCTCACCCTCATTTTCAATGTCCCACCTTTTACATCCATATACATTTCGGATTATGTGTAAATATCTTACACTATTTACGTTTGATTCGTTGAGTTAAATAGTAAAATGGCAGTACTTACTAGATAAAAACTTTTATAAAAGTAAATTACAGACCTTATACCGTTACGTTATGAAATGAAATCAGCTCGCTTATGCATTTTTTTATATGTAAAAGTACCAATGGTCTAAATATACAAAATCTACAAAATAAAGCTAAGAGCATAGGAGTGAGCATTGTTCAATCAACTGATCATTTTTCATACAAAAAATAAATGATAATATAATTTTTTATAGGTTAAAGAACATAAATCCGTCATATCGATTAAACTCACAATCAAGTTCATTATTAATTGATTATAGACCCATTAATACTAATAATGGGCAATTTCTCTTATAATGGCAAACAAATATATGTTGTTAAATATATACAATTATAATTATTAGTTAAACAATGAGCAAGAACAAATTTACCTAATTCTATTTGTTCTCTTTGATAAGTTTAATATATCTAACTAATGTAATTATTTATGGGTATTCGATTGGTCCGATTAATTGTACTTTTTTATAATAAAAAAAATATAATTAAACTGCTCCACTCGATTGTCTTAAATATGAAAAAGATTTAACAGATTGGAAACAATTTTCAACATGGTTTGTCGTCAATTCCATTTGGTCATTTATGCTCATCCCTAAATGTTAGGGATTTCATATATCTAAATTAAAATATCCACAGATTTTAATTACAAGATACAAAATTTGTTTGAAATATTTCTGACCCTAAGAATTAGTATTGACTAAAGCAAACTTGAAAATTCTGGGGGTCCATGTTTATTTTTAACTTGTACTCACCCTGTCACCTAAATCGAATAGATCATGGAATCCGAAGAAAGTTATACAGGTAAAGAACTAGTTTTTTCCATGGTGGAGCAATATAAAAAACTTGATTACAGAATTACTAAATGACTTATTTACTTTTATATATAAAGTGAAATAAATTTTATTGAATTATTCGAATATACAAAAGAGGAAAAAAAAAGTAGGAAAGTGGGCGTACACTTCGAAGTTCAAAGGAGAGGCAGAAAAAAGGCCGCCTCGATATTGACAACTCTTTTTATTATGAGTAACGTATTTCTTTCCTCCATAAATTAATTACTGCTCTCTCTCTCTCTCTCTTCATTTCTACACTCTACACTCAAATCGAGCTCTAAACAATGACGGCCGCTATGTTGAGATCTGCCCTGAGAAGGAGTGCGGCGGCTTCGGCGTCGTACTCGTCGAGCCGTGGCTTCGCTTCCGCGTCGGGGCAACAACGAAAGGTCGCTATTTTGGGCGCCGCCGGCGGGATCGGGCAGCCTCTATCGCTTCTGATGAAGCTGAATCCGATGGTCTCCCACCTCTCTCTCTATGATATCGCCGGAACACCTGGTGTCGCCGCTGACGTTAGCCACATTAACACCAGATCTGAGGTTCTATTCTTTTCCTCTCTCGCGTTTGGACTGAAAGTTTATGGCTATTCGCTCGATTATTCTTCAGTTAGTTACTCATTTTTATTTTGTTGAGGTTTTTTGCAGCACTTATTTGTTCTGTGAGTCTAGATCTGTAGTCGGTTTTAATGTTTTATGTTCTTGCTGCTGTTTTTTGCTTGAACTTTCTGAGTTTTATGCAGCTAAATTGTAATCTCAACTTTACTAGTGGTACAGAGTAATCTCTTTTCTGTAGAATCTTCTATTTTAATTTTTCCTTGGTCGGTATATGGTAAATTATTTGAAAGTAATCTGTAGAATTTAAACTTATGTACATTTCCTTCTAATTTATATACTACTTCTTCATTTTCGAACTACAATATGATGAGTACTTCTTAGATACACTTTGCTGGAAGTGGTATATAATTAGATGTTTAACCCTTTGAGCCATTACCCATTTTACCTGTATGAATTATAGATATATTGCATTCTTATCCCTAACCTTTCTTCTTCCTATTTCTCTGTATCAGTGGCAGTTTTTTTATAATATCTTCTGTTATTTTTGTTATATACAGGTGAAAGGTTATGCAGGTGAGGATCAGCTAGGTGCAGCTTTGGAGGGTTCAGATGTGGTCATTATTCCAGCTGGCGTCCCAAGGAAGCCTGGCATGACCCGTGATGACCTCTTCAAGATTAATGCCGGCATTGTCAAATCTCTTTGTGAGGCTATTGCCAAGTATTGCCCCAATGTAACACACCTATCTTTCTTTTAATTGTCATTTGTTGATATTGATTTTGGTTTTTGAGTTCTGCTGTTATAAAATGTTCTGATTGTAAAATTGTTTGCTTGGTCTTTAGGCTCTGGTCAATATGATCAGCAACCCCGTGAATTCAACTGTACCAATTGCTGCTGAAATCTTCAAGCTCAAGGGAGTTTATGATGAGAGGAGACTCTTTGGTGTAACCACTCTTGATGTTGTTAGAGCCAAAACATTCTATGCTGGCAAGGCCAATGCCAATGTTGCCGGTATGATGAATTTCCTTTTCATGTAAAATGATTCTCTTAGTTATTTGGTCTGTGTTTCTATTTGTGCAATACCTTAATTAAACCTCATTTGCAGATGTCAACGTACCTGTTATTGGGGGTCATGCTGGAATTACTATTCTCCCCTTGTTTTCCCAGGTACTATTATCGTCACTGTTCTCCCCATTTTTATTACATAATAAAGTGTAGTTTATTTGAGACTAATACTTGCTAGTTTCATATAGGCCACACCGTCAGCAAATCTGTCAGCTGAAGAAATTACAGCTCTTACTAAGAGAACACAAGAAGGTGGGACTGAAGTTGTTGAAGCCAAGGCTGGGAAGGGATCAGCTACACTTTCAATGGCGTAAGTGACAGAGCCTACGTGCTTTGCATTGATTTTTCTTGCATTTTGGTAGATTGGTTGAGCTTGGGATATCAGCGGTATGACCAAATTTTTTTGATCTAGGTATGCTGGTGCTATATTTGCTGATGCTTGCTTAAAAGGGCTCAATGGAGTCCCTGATGTGGTTGAATGTTCATTTGTGCAATCCACTGTGACAGAACTACCTTTCTTTGCGTCAAAGGTGCGTTACTAGTATTATGTAGCCCAATATTTGGCAATTTTCACTTCACCCCTCCACCCCCAGAAGGAGAATTTTCATCTCTGTTGTCTCCAGTTGACACTTTTTGGGTAGTTTTCTGGACTGCCAATTCCCATTAAGGATATAATATTCAATCAATAATCCTGTATAATGCCAATCATCAACAGGTGAGACTTGGGAAGAATGGCGTGGAGGAAGTTCTGGGCCTGGGTCCTATGAATGATTTTGAGAAACAAGGACTTGAAGCCCTAAAGCCCGAGTTGAAGAGTTCGATTGAGAAGGGCATTGCTTTTGTCCATGGCAAATGAGAAAGTGGCAGGCTAGCTGCACCGGATACTGACTCAATTTTGCTAATGTTGTATTCTCTATTGCTTTGCGAGGTGCTAAGCTTGAAACAATAAGCGAAGTATAATCTACTTGTATTACATGCCTGCTTCATTTTTATGGGATAATGTGTGCGCCAACTCGTGGTGTCAATTGAAGTCACTACTAGTAGGGTCCTAAAAATGAGAAATTGTTAAATAAATGCCCAGTTTTTTTTATTCCTTAGAGATCGAGGTTACTTATTTAGGTTTTTACTTTATATACTGACACAGCTTGTTTGTGCAACTTCAGGGGGATTTAACAAAATGAATTTTGGGAACGGGGTAGTTTGAATGCGGTTTTGTGAGCATTTTGGTCGACTTTATGGTTACTGACGCAGCTTGTTTGTGCAACTTCTGGGGATTTAACAAAATGAAAGTTTGGTTAACTTTTAATCTTCTGAGTTTGTGATTTGCGCTTTATCTAACTTTGAAATCCACGCCCCTAAGGTGAATTTGCTGAGTTCTTTGATTTCATTTTCTTCTATTTGAGAGCATGGAAGACTTTCGATAAAAATAACACTTTCATTTAAAAATTTACAAACATGGGAGAGTAATTTAATGTAAAAATATGAAAATATTAAAAAAACTCAGACTCGCAACACAACCTCAACCAAAGTTGCTTACATGAGAGATACAGATGTGAAGATAAAATGGAAATGAAATCAGCAGGACGGGAGCCACCTTTTTCTCTGTCTGGGTCAATCCGGTCTTATCCTAAATAAGCAAACAAACTTACCGCAAATGCACTAAGGTCCTGCTTCTTCCTAATGTATGAAATGAAAATACAATCCAAGCCATACCCATTGTTAAAGTTAAATGCAGATAGAATATCTAACTGTTTCGAACAACCACATGCTGTTCCAACATGAAGAAGATAACTGGGATGAAATGCATTCTACTTGCAGTGATACCATATTCAGAAAGAGTGGCAACCAAACAAAGTAATTCAGCACCGCATTCCAAACAAAGGAGATACTGCATTCTCATCATAAGACAGACAATGTCACCATGGAATACATCACAGAACATATATGATAAACATCAGTTATATGATTTAAGTCCAGTGAATATTTTCAAGGCACTCAAAGCTTCACGCCAGGCAACAACAAGTATTTGATGTACGTTAAGAAGAGAGCTCAAACCAAGAAACTAGGGCTGAGCATTCGGTCCAAAAACATAATTTCTTAAATTTACTAGCACCAGCTGGAATCAAATTACTATTACAAACCAAAAGAAAGTTCTATGTTTGGTTGCATATATATCAGTTTGTTGGATATTCACCAATAATGCCAAAACACGCTTAAAATATGTGAACGCATAAGACATACAAGATTATTGACCATTCCTGAGAAGCAAGAATTAGAAAGCCCTCAAAACAGGATTTCACTGGACAAGCATTCCAGCTGCAAATAACAAGTATAATATCTCTTGATGCACATATAACCAACTGCATTTCAATCTACTATCTCAATACTCATGAACATGGCAAATGGCAGACAAAAAGTCAAAGAGGGTAGCTTTATCAACAGCTAACATTTGATAGGCGCAAGGAAGGTTGGTTATCGATATACTAATTAATTATTCAATGAGTTAGATAAAACTGACTTTCAAGTTGAAGACAGAAATTACTATATTTAAATGCCTTAACAAATCAAGCCCAGCAGTTCAAATTCATTAATCTAGTTAGAATTTGCTCACTCATACTGAAGATAATCTATAGTATTAGGATAGATAACAGAATGAAATATTGTTTAAACCCAAAACTAGTTTAAATGAGGAAAAAAGAGTAGCAAAAAAATGCAGTTGGATTATTATTTACAAATCACAGATAGAAAAGGATCTCTCTGGCCTGATTAACTATTGATTTACATACAAGCCAGAAGGGTATTTGCAGTTCTGATCGGTACACATTATACTACAGCGAGCACATCCCACTCAATACTCACTTGAAGCAAGAGCATTAAATAATAAATAGATTTACAAATAAAAATTTAGATCTGTAGCTAAACCATGCAACATGTAGCAAAATGTTGCAATAGAAACATGATCAACAGAAATCTAGTATTAGTCTATTCAAGACCAGAATATGGTATAATTAAACATGAGCAGAAAATCATTACATCAACATTACCAAAGGAATAAAACCCGCAACATCCTCAAATCTGTATCATATTTTGGACATTGACTGCACATATTTTTCAAAGCATTTTCCTTTTCGAGGGGTTTTTTTGGATTGGGGTGGGGGTAGTTCAAAGATAAGAAAGCTAACAAGCGTCTACAACCAAAAAGAAATACAACATGTCAAAAAGTCAAAACAACTCATTACAAAAACAAGCAGCAAAAATTCTTTCATACACAAGACAACTGGAGGGGGCATGCAAGCTCCTCATGAAAATATAGACTAGTCTTACTAGACTACTACTACTCTTTCGGGTAACTACATCCACACTCTCCTGAAATTTTCCAGAAAGGAGGCATAAACTCACTTAAAGTACGAGCAATCACAGAAGATCACATCATAAGTTGTAGATGGAGTGAAGAAGCCAAATAACACAGCAAATCAAAATCATGAAGCCATTGCCTGCAAAATCACCAGAACCACTAAGGCTAGCACCAACAAGCTGGCCATAAACCTGAATCAATATTCATTCACAACTCAATATATCATTCCACATGGCACATACAGACAACAAAACACATTCAGAATTGAAAGGAAAAATGCAAGTGAACCGGCAAGTTTTTCAGAAGAAGAGTAGCATGTAAAGGAACACATTGAAGAAAAAATCCAAGCAAAAAAATATAATATGACATGTGAAATCACTTTAAGCAATGTCTCACTTTAAGCAATGTCTCAGGCATCATTGATTCCTAGAAATTGAGCAATACATGTCAGTATTAGAAGAAGAAGGAAGTAGAAATTTCATACAATGACAGATTAGTTTGTAAATGAACTCTCAAACAAGATGATACTTGAAGTATTATCCACACAGGAGAAACGAGGTACATTGGCACAAAACTTATACTCCCTCCGTCCACCAAAGTGTTCAACATTTTGCCATTTTGGTCCGTCCACCAAAGAGTTTAACATTTCAATATTGCCATTTTGGGAAACTTTTATATTTTACCTTTAACATCAAACATCAACATCATTACTTTATCTACACTAATAATATTTACGAAAATGCCATTGATAGACCCACATTTAACCCCACATGCCAACATCATTACTTTATCTACACTAAATTAATTTAAATACAAATTCAAGTGCGACCCAAATTCTACTCACTACATATTTCTACTCAAAGTCAAAGCACATTATTAAAACCCGTGCCGAGTCAAAACGTTAAACATTTTGGTGGACGGAGGGAATACATGGTTTCCATATTTCCTGAAAGGATACAAAACATGCACAACTTGCATATCGCACATGCATACCCATCATCAGCTGGCAAGACTTCATGAGGATAGCAAGGAAAGTGACTTCCAAACATGCAATACCACTAACAATGAAGAAACCAAGTCACAAGTATTAAAAGAAAACTAGCAAAGCCAATTATAAGCAGAATTTATGGCATAGACATATACATATATAACTCAAATCATCAAAAGAAGGATAAATAATGGAGAATCAGACACCATAAGTTATTATTAAATCAACAAAAAATCACCGATTTACAGCAACATCTCACAGGACCAGCCGGCAAACATACACTACGCATCAACACTAGGAAATGTAAAAATACTCATAAAATAGCAAGCTGTACCACCCGACAACGAGAAAATACCAAAATATGCACCAACAAGCAATCAATGCAATCAAAGCACAGTTTGGTGAGCGAATCCAGCAGCTCAAAGACAAAGCAAGTAAGAGGATCAGTAAAATGTTACACATGAAAAAAGATTGCATGTTATTGGATCAACTAATAACTTAATAAGAGTAATGCGCTTACAACTGATAGAAAAATCTGGTGCAAATAAAGCTCATACCAAGACTGAAACTAAGAGGTGGAAACCAATTTAGGAAAAAGGGCAAGCCAGTTGCAATTACGCAGGACCTAGGAATTGGTCATCAGGTCTCACAAACATCGAAATCCATCACATTTCCACAAACCATCACGTCTGGAAAGTCCATCAATTATAGCAATAGCTAAAAGCT
>JAYJMF010000073.1:3435667-3448533 GCA_036873715.1 Salvia sclarea
TATATATAGTTGATTACTTGAAAATTATTCAAATTTATTTTTCAAACATTCAAAGCATCATTAGCTTTTATTGACTACCTTTACAAAGAAACACGATTATCCTATTAATTAATCACCTTGCTGGTCATAATCCATTTGGCAAAATGATTATCTTATTATACTTTATTGACCATTTAAAAAGAAATGGTTCCTCAGAAGTCGAGCCAATTACACAAAATTTATTTTTCTTGGTGTGGTCTACTTATGAATTAATTGTGGAATATCAGCTCATGCTGATAAATTTGGTCATTTGGAAAAAAGAAAAGGATAATAACAAATGTGTTTAGGATTGTGGGGTATCTTTAAAGATTGAGGTGCAAATAACCGCACTCAAAAAATAAAAAAGAATCTCTTTAGCAATATGAGATAATCTTTACAAAGGAATTGATAATAGTGATGAAATCTGACCTCACATTTAAAAGATGCGGCAAACTTTAGAGATCATATATAATTATATATAACCAGTATTATATAGAACCTTCGAATCTTAGGGGTTGACTCGTTATTATTATTTTGAGTTTATTGATTAATGGAACTCATTATAATTATTTTGGAGTTGGTTGACTCTTGTTGTGGTTATTATATTTGAAGCTAACATTTTTATCATTATTTCAAATTATATCTATTCTCATGATTTTAGAAAATTTCGAGATCGCATATGCTCAATTGAACAACCATTTTAGAAAATTTAAACACAAATCATTATTTATCAATAGTTAATTCGTCCCCAATAAAAAAAGTTAAAATCTATAGTTAATTTTGTCAAGTCCTTAATTCAATATTGTTACATCCTTATCAAATGAATCAGCGTAATATCAAGTGAGCATTTAAAATTTTCAATCCAATTGGCGTAACAAATATTGTGCTTTAATATCCACACTGAATTATTGAATTAAATTAGTAAATGCCAACATATTTCATATCTAGTTCACTTATTCAGTAGTTGTCACTGTAATTTTGTCATATAAATAATAAAATAATTATATAAATATAATTAATATGATCTCTTACCCTCCGAAAAGCTTATACATTTCTTCAAAAGGAAAAGGGAAAGAAATCAATTTGGGAAAACAGATGTATCTTGAATCGGCATAGTACAACAGCTGTAAGTATTTTTGCCATTTACACAAAAGGAAAAATATGATAGGTGGATCTAATTCACTCCCCCATTGACTACAATTATTATAATATAATTATAGTGGTGAAATAAATTCAATGATACGGCAAAGAACATAGGTATTTATCCTCGTATCATTAGTTGAGTATGATTTATTTTTTAATTTGAAGAGTATTATAAAAATTCAAAAAGGAGGGGGAACAAATTCCCTCCAAATGATTGGGCAACATAGCACACAGCAAGCTGGCTCCTCTCTCCTCCCTCCCCCGACTTATATTTCGCCACAAATTTCACACACAGTTGCTCACTCGCTCTCTCTCTCTCTCTACGATACGCACATAAAATCAATAGATATATATACCCTCCCCACACACGCACACCTTTATATCACACACTGACACGCACAAGCACATAGATACGCAATAGGCACCGCACCAACGCCATTTACATAAAGCGACCTGCTGCTTTTCGGTTCCAGCTTTTTCCGCTTTCTTCTCGAGAACTCTTCGTCTCCTCGCCATTGCCAAAAGCCGTGAGAGGAATCGCAATGCTTTAATGGAGCCTGACGTCAACATTTCTCTTCCGATTTCCAGGTTAGCATTCCGAAACACCGATTGATTGATCGATTGATGCTAATTAATCACTCTAGTTTAGCAAAAATTTGATTTGAGATTTGATGCATTTGGATCGATGAGGTTCGTGTTTTTTGTTTTTCCGATTTGCGTTTGGGCATTTTGAATCGATCGACGGAATTGCTTTTGCGTGGTTATGATCTTAGATACTTTGCGTTGAATTAGGATTTTCTGTTTCTTTCAATTTTTTTCTTCTCCTTTGTTTATCAAACCATCGGAAAATTCGCTCATAAAATATCTGAGTTGTTTTTTTCAAGGTTTTAGTTCAGAGCTGAAAATTCCCGCTGTCATTTTTTAGGTGTAATAAATCGTGTGGTATAAAAACAAACATGCTCAACTAATTCAATTAACTAGTACCTATTCTTTTAAGTGCTCCTTCCACACCAATTTCATGTCATCAAAACTTGATGTTATTTTTGGATTGCGTTACAGCTTCTGAATGCTGAATACAATATGAGGTTATAGTCTAAATGAATTACTGACAGTTATACGATGAAATATAGAATGGTATATATGTTTATCTCCCCATTTTAATCCTATATTATTAGCTTAATTAAATCCTAATCCTAATTCTATTTATATTTTATGTTAATGTAAAATTTAGTACAAGTATATCATTTCATCGGGATCTGCCTCGCCTCCTCAAGGAAACCGAGGAGATAGTGAATATCAAAATTTATTAGTAATTTTTACTAGGTATTTATTTATATAATTATGTGATAAGGAAATTGTAAATGTCTTCGTCGAAGTAACTAGATTATTAGCAATAAAAATATCATATTTGCTTTAAACAATAAGTTATCTTTTAACTATGGAATGTATCTTTCACTTCACGAACGTATGAGGTAAAAATATCTACATATGTGAAAAGGTGAAGTAAAGAGATTATATTCCAATATTATTATGTCATCTAAAAGTAAAAGGAATTAATATTAGATCTATTTATTTTATAATATTAATTTAATTAAGGAAGTTGAGTGAGATCCTTACTACCTATTTGTAAACCCGCCTGAAACCCTAGTCTCACTGACCTTGAACTCTATAAAGACATGCTAAATAAACTCCAAATTCGACTTATCAAAATCTCAAGTTTAAATAATATATAGATTGTATATAAATTTTATACATGAATTATGTATTTAAATTCTCCAGTTAAATTACAAGGGAGCATAACCTCTATATATAACATGGAATATTTGAATTTCTGTACCAAGTGCAGTGAACGAGAACTCAATCATCACTAGCTAGTTGTATAGCAAAAATACTCAAAGCAGATTTCCTTTTGGATATACTCCTATATATATACATCAATGAATGATGTTCGGAACTTGAAACTTTGTTTGCTAATGATAACCACAAACCCTAAATATTTACTGTGGGTAAATTAATTATTGCTAGTTTCGAGAGGTCGCCACATGTATGGATTCCATATGGTCATCTTATGTCATATACATTGGACGATATTTGAGAAAAATAAATTAAATAGTCTGTTTCTTTTTTTCTTTTTTCTTTTTTACTTTTATTATAGGCTGGAGAGTTTCAGTTGATCAGTTTAGTAAAAATACTATAACTAATCACATCTTATTCCATGATACTAAATTACTAATTGAATATATATATATATATATATATAGATAATATTTGTAGGTTCAAATGTTAATGGTCATCTATAACCCAACCATTGTGTGCCGAGATTAATTTTACTGAAATAATGAGTTGAATTTGAACTCTTTCTGCAATTTTTCAGAGCAAAGAAAGATGGGTATATTAATTTTTTTTTGTAATTTTTATTTTAACAAAAGAAAAATCAATGATGTTGGTAAAAATTAACAACCAAGTTAGCTTTTGTTAGTCCATGCTATATAATCAAGTTATATTTGTAACTACAAAGTAGTTATTGAGCTATATTTGCCTATTTTAGAAGATTAGGCTATAAAGTTCCAATGATGACAAAGGTTAGGCTGAATATTTGAAGAAATTTGTAAGACATTATTCTACTATAGATTTAGATTGTATTTTGACCCCAAAATTTTATTGAGAAGGTAGAAAAAAAGAAAAGAAAAAATAGGAAGAAGGTAATGGTTACAGAAGAGAGATGTGGGTGAAAAAAGTAATCTGGAAAAAGAGACAGATATTTTAACGTGGAAGTGCTCGCATTGGGCAAATCATCCTCGAATCTGGACGTGGGCAGGGCAGCCCACTTTAATTTAGTTGCAGATTGACTACATGCTAATGATATTATGATATAGTCCATTATTATTTCAGTCTGAAAGCGAGCATTATAAGTTTGGTGTCTTTTAGTTTAGGTGCAGTATCCATGCTAGGTCGTACGTCGTCGCTTTGGCGCAAACTTGAGCCATATGTTTTCTCCCCACTTGCAGTTGGCAGACAAAAGAGTACAAGAGTACATGTGGGTCATTTCTGTCGCCTAAGATTTTCCCATTTGCCCTACCTAGATTCTTCCTTTTCCATTTCATATCATCTTTTCTCATTCAATTCCCACTTTAAAAACGAGTTGCAATTGCTAATTAAGGGGACTCTACTTTTAAATTAGTTCAGAAAATACTAGTATTAACTTACCAACAATTTTAATAACGTAGTAATGAATGAGGGAATGGAACGGTGACCCTACCTATATTCCATCCTTTTGTTTGATAATAGTATTACTTTGTTTTAGGAATCATGATTCTTATTAGATAAGGCATAGTCCTTGCTTGCATTCATATCCCTATTTCATTATATCATACCAAATAGGCAAATACTCCCTAAATAATTGGTTCCAAGAATTTCCAATGGTATTCTAACTAGTAATCTGTTATTGCAATTGGCAAGGGGTAATGAGATCATTTTTGTGATTGTCTTTCTCTCTTTCACAAACACACACATGCATATGGGGGTATGTAATTGAGCCGAATATTTTCACACTCAAGCAATGTAGTAACTAGTCAAGCCTCCAACTTTATTTACCAAATACTTCAAAGTTCACAAACCTTATTTAAGAGAAGATTATTTTATTCTCCATAATAATATATTCATTATTATTTTAACAAATAAAGTAATTACAGCTTAATACAATCATTACTAAATATAGTATAGGTTGTATGTTAACATGTTTTTAACTAAGCATATAACCAGCTCATGAGCTATTACAAGCTAAATATTGATAAAATTAAATTTGATACATATAGTTAACGAACTTTAATAAACAAACTTAAACGAACTTTTGTTGAGTCCAAACTCCAATAATTTATGAATAGTTTGTCTGCTGGAGTCTTGGGTTTGTGGGCTTTGTACTGTTCACATACAATACGATACATAATACTAACATATACTAGTTAGTTAAATTAAACCAATTACTATATTATTGAACGTATGAAAGTAAATATATACTAAATACATAAACTAACCATACTATGATAATATATTGAACATATAGGTGATGCATTCACCGTGGAAGTTAATCCACTAAAAGAAATAAAAACTTCCGCGCCCTCCTTGGAATTAAAACTCAAATGAGTTCATCCAACAAATAAGTAATGCATTAACCAGAATTACTTAGAATTAAAGGACTGAAAATTTCCATTTGACCATTCTACTGTAAATATACATATAAAGTCCACGTTACGGAAAAAGCAAAAGCAGATAGATTTCCTATTATTTTCACCATTCGGCCTAGCTAGTGGTCTCTTCTTCATGAAATCACCTCAGATAAGATCTTATTCCGATTCACCTTTTTTTCATGTCCCTTGTTTTCCTTTTTCTTGATTTTGGGAAAGGGAAAGCTGGACTCCAGAAGCGATAGGAGACGAATAATTCTTGATATGAATCATGGCGCATATATGCATAGGTTGGGTGGCATTTGATATTCTTCGGTACACAAAAAATATTTTTTCTTAGGGGAAATAGTAACCAACTTTATTAGATGAATTACAATCAAAGTCGTTTAGATTAATATTTGGAATATGAAAAACTTTAAGGATTATTAACTAGATTTTATTTCAAACGAATCATACCAATGTCTAAACAACGCCAATACCTTTTTTAGTACTAAGTTACATTTTGTATATCTTAAATTAATTATTAAATCACTACTATAGTATTTTATTTTATTATCACTATCCAAAATTCTACTATTCGAGTCGAGGCTATTTGACATGTACTAATACATAATAATATAACATACTATTATTAATAATATTATTATTATAGTTATTTTTCACAAAATTCCCTTTGTTATTACGTTACGCGTAAATATTAAATTTGGAGTATTAACGTAATTTCATTAAAATATGGAGTAGTAAAATTTAGACAACCTAAATCCACTCGATCTGTGTTGGCAATGGGAGTAATATTTTATGAAATTTATATATCGAGTGCTGTCTCTGTAAATAGAAATTCCAGAGTGAAATTGTGTATAGTGATATTATATTAAGGTGCATCATCTCATCTACCGAAAGACCCATCACTCTCCTGGCTCTGGCGTAACCGCAATGCATTAATTAATTTTTTGCCAGTAGCTAAAGTCCATTCGTTTCACCTGCATGGCTGTGCTGTGCGCCGCTGCCGACCTCTGAAGCCTTACACCCCACCCCCGTTTACTACTCTTTCTTAGCTCTCTCTCTCTCTCTCTCTCTCTCTCCTCTGTTGACATCTACACTTCATTTCGTGGAGAAAAAACCCAGCATTTTCATTATTCCTTTGTTTCAGGTCTTTTTTTAATACTAATTGTTATTATTATATTTAAAAAGATAAATAATTGTGGCGTGCTGCTTTCTTCTCAGTTTTTCGTTACTTTTCTTTTTCGCTTTGTTTCTCCTCTGGAGTGGGTTGATGTTGTGCATGTTATGCATGTTTGTGTTTCCTTGCGTCAGGTCTCACCTAGCTAGCTTTGGGTACTTGATTAAATTTTGTTCAATATCAAATCTGAATGTCCAACTGATTATCATTGTGTGATTACGAGCTAAAAATCTCTTTAACTATAAACCTCTTCTATTAATCTGTCATTGTGCTATCAATAGGTTCCCTTTTTTCGAATTCCTTTGCTGGTGCACTTCAAATTTAAAAGTGTAGTCCACATCGACAGTCAGTGGTTTTCACCGACAGCCAACCGTAACTTTTTTTATGCGGGCTATCGATCACTCTTATATATGGACTTAAACTAACATCAAAATTGGATATTGAACTAAAAGAATGTTTTAATAATTCAGATAAAATTTTAATAAAAAGTTATGGGGTGGATGCGGCGGATACAAAATGTCGCAGCCGCCTGTGCTGCGACGATAGAAGGAAATCGATGGGGTTTGGGTGACGAATGCGTTTTTACGGCGGAAAGTGAGGGAGAGATCTAAATTTTTATTATTGCATTGTAGCCTGTAAAAGTTCGATAGAGTTCAAATTTGACCCTAAAATTATTTTGTCAAGGCAATTTATTTCTCTGGCCTACCAGATAAGCCAGGAAACTTCCATAAGTTTGATGTTGCTGAGGTTTTCTACAAGGCCTTAAACAACTAAATTAAATCTACAGCCCAAATTTTTTACCGATGTTATTTTTTAAATTACTTACTAAGATAAAACATTTTATTCCTCAATTCACTGAGTCGGTCGAGGTGGAGCAATTTCCAGTTATCTTTATATGAGTTTTATGTTTAGATGTGTATATGCTATGGATATACCTTTTTTCAAGAGTTCGCTTATTCCTCTCAGTGAAAAAAAAAAAAGTAGAAGAAATTAATTGTTGGGAATCAAACTATGGTGGACTTATCATTAGGGGTCAACAGAATTCACTATGTTATGATTTGTCTTTGGAATTCCCCCTTGAGGGTTTACCAGGAGTTCACCTTGGTTGATGATTGATTTACTCTAAGAAGAAAGGTTGATAATTGAGTATTATGTTTATGAGTTAGCAATAAAAGAATTTAGCTTGATTTGTTGCAGTTTCCCAATGTGCGTTGTCGCCATCTCCCCTTTAAGGTTAAAGATTTCTTGTGAGGTGAGAAGACGAGTGGTGATGGTTTATTAAAGAAACATACTTGATGATAAAGTTATTAATCGTGGATTATATTAGATTGAGTTCTTCATTTAATACGATTTTGAAAATTGAAAGATAATTGGGGCCGTTACACACTTATTTCCTGTGACCTCCCATCATTGTCTAGTTTTTCATCTCTGCTTTGGTAACTATGCAAAATCATCGATACCGACATCCATTCAAGCAAAAACAGAAAGATGGATTTCCAAATGCACTGTTACCTCTTCTCTACACCAAAATTCTGCAATCGCAAAATAATAACTATATTGTGTTGAAGCCATCTGCTTCGAAATGATTACTACTTCTCAAATATATGTGGCTTCGAAAATGCAGAGCAATTGCTCTCTGGCGCACTTGAGCTCTCTGGATGCCCATCTCCGGCAACATGTCTGGCAATAAGTGTAACGGCAATTCACAACTGCCGAGCACCCGAGTGGGGAGGCTCTTGAGAGAGAGAGAGTTGAGAAAGATCAACAGATTGCCCGCCTTCTGCGACCCCAATGATAGCAGCCCCATTTCCGAGCTCGATATATCAGGGCATTCCTATGTGGAAGAAACTACTCAACAAGCCTTTATAGACGGGTGGGAGAGGCCCGATGGGAAACCGGTCAAACAGAGGTTGCTAGTGGTTGCTAATAGGCTGCCTGTGTCTGCTGTGAGGCAGGGCGAGGATTCCTGGTCGTTGGAGATAAGCGCAGGCGGCCTAGTCAGCGCGCTTTTGGGTGAGTTTTGATTGCAAGATTGCTACTGTTTGGCTGTTTTGTATTGATTTCCTCTGTTGTAGGGGTGAAGGAGTTTGAGGCAAGGTGGATTGGTTGGGCTGGAGTGAATGTTCCAGACGAGGTCGGTAAGAAGGCGCTAGCTGCAGCCCTCGCTGAGAAGGTTAGTTGAGCTAAGTGTGTGTGTCACAAGATTTAGTGACATGTATTAATCTTTGTAACTAACTGTTGCATTTCTATATGTAAGAAAAGTATATAGATGCATGTGCAGGTGAAACTAAATTTTGTTACACCTAAAGATGTAACAAAATTTACGACACTTCCCTTGGTGACAGCATTACACAATCTTGTTGTAGCAGTAGTTGGAATCTTTGGTATTCTGGAGTGCATTTTGCATGATTGTGTTGTGTTGGTTTGAATGCAGAAGTGCATTCCTGTTTTCCTTGATGAAGAGATTGTTCATCAGTATTACAATGGCTACTGCAATAACATACTGTGGCCTCTGTTCCACTATCTTGGGCTCCCACAAGAGGACCGTCTTGCAACCACTAGGAGTTTTCAGTCGCAGTTTGCAGCGTATCAGAAGGCGAACCAGATGTTTGCTGATGTTGTGAACAACCATTATGAGGAGGGCGATGTTGTTTGGTGTCACGACTACCACCTGATGTTTCTCCCGAAATATCTCAAGGAGTATAACAGCAAGATGAAGGTTGGATGGTTTCTGCATACTCCATTTCCATCTTCTGAAATCCACCGCACTTTGCCATCACGGTCTGACCTACTGCGTGCAGTTCTAATGGCAGATTTAGTGGGGTAATATGTTTTTTTAATTCCAATAACTTATTTTGACTTCTAGAATTTTGTCTTTGATGGATGGAACATCAAATTTATAGCTGTAGAATAGTGCATGGTGTTGTCTTCTCTATTTTCCAAGCATGCTGGCTGTGTGGATTAAGAATACATAGTTACTTTTCATTCTTATTGTGTGTTCATTGGCTATAACCTGTGATATTTCTTGACTGTATTATCAAATAGTCAGATCATCTGTTTCATTATGTATTTTTTTAAGCTAGGAAGCTTCATCAAAATTAAGTTGGCATATCACTAGAACACTGAACAATTAGTTGATTACTTGAAAACAAACTCTATCTTAAGGTCTCAAACTCTAAAGATGATAAGCATGCAAAGTTTTCTTTGTATTCCATATATTAGCATCGATATTTTTATTCGTGTATCACTACTTTGTTGGCTTCGGAGATTCTGTTTCATTATACCTCCTGGATTGAACTAGATTTTGTTTCTGAACTAAATTCAGTAGTTCATAGGAACCTTATCCATGTAAAGAAACTCTTAGATGTTCCATTAGATGTTCCCACTGTAGAGTTTCCACCATTAGATATTCTTTTGTAGAGTGATTCTCGTAATCACATTTATCTTTTTTTCTAGGATATGGACAAATGTGCCTAGGTTGTTAATATATGATAAATTTTCTTACTTAAACGTCAATTGTATCTTCTCCAGATTCCATACATATGATTATGCAAGACATTTTGTGAGTGCGTGCACTCGTATTCTTGGACTTGAAGGTACCCCTGAAGGTGTTGAGGATCAAGGGAGACTGACTCGTGTAGCTGCGGTAAGTCCTTATGTCTTTTCCTCGACTACTTCTTTTTCTGAATTTTACTTTATGTTGCAAGTCTACAAGTTAGCCCTTTAACCACCTATAAATCACATCGATCTTGTATTTTTCTTCTTCATTTGTCCATCACAGTTTCCAATAGGGATTGATTCAGAAAGGTTCATGCGAGCTCTAGAACTTCCTAAAGTCCAGGAGCACATTAAAGAATTGAAAGAGAGATTTTCTGGAAGAAAGGTTAACTCTCCATCCTCGTTCTGTATAGAGGCGTCCAGAACTACCACCTCCTAAAATTTTAGTATAAAATTTCTTCTCAAACACAATTTTGAGTAATTTCTGAGAAGAAAGTGATTAAGTATATTGTAACCAATCTTATAAAATTGTTCATTGTAGGGTGTAGAATGATAGAAGTTCTGTCTCTTCTTATTAATTTGTTTGACCTTCACTGAAAGTTCGGGAATACGATTCTTGTAGGTAATGCTGGGCGTGGACCGCCTTGATATGATAAAAGGGATTCCTCAAAAGATACTAGCATTTGAAAAATTTCTGGAGGAAAACCCGTATTGGCGTGATAAAGTGGTGCTGCTTCAGATTGCTGTGCCAACTAGAACTGATGTTCCTGAATGTATGGTCTTGTGGAAGTTCCGTCATATTTTGACACCATTTTTCTGTATTTTTTCTGCATATATTTCATCTAATTTTTCTTCCTGGTGGTGTCTACAGATCAAAAACTTACGAGCCAAGTCCATGAAATTGTTGGACGGATCAACGGAAGATTTGGGTCTTTGACTGCTGTTCCTATTCATCATCTGGTTAGCATCATTTTCAGCAATCAGTTATTTGTCTTCTTAACTTTACAGAAATATACTCATAAATGGTTTAACTCTTGAAGTTTTGCTCTTTGCTTTTAAAAAAATGGACAAATTTGTACATATTCGCTTTCATTTCCATCTTTTTTTCTCATAGGAGGATTTTGCAAATGTTTGAACTTTTAATCACTTTAGTTGTATGTCTCCTTTGATCACTTCATACATCAGATTTTGTATGTCGTAACTGATTCCTGGACGTACGTATGTGTTTTCTCTTTTACATTTTGAAGTAACTTTTTTATTTTTCTGCAGGATCGGTCTCTTGACTTCCAAGCACTGTGCGCGTTGTATGCTGTCACTGGTAATGGTAGCTCTTTGTTAACCATATTTTCCTGGATCTATTTCGTCGCATTAGAACTCAACTAAATTAGGAATGAAAACAAAAATGCATTTGTGTTAGTATTTTGTTTCTGGTAATTCATGTAGTTTCATAGTGCAGACTCGAGTGTCCTGTATCTTCACTATCCAAAATTTGTACTGCTTTTTGAGGTTTATGTAGCTGGCTTCTCCATTTATTTAGAATCTGATTTCATGTTGTATTCACTTAGATTTTGTATTACAAGTGGAATTGTTTGTGGTTGTAGTTTAGAATTATCAGAAATGGCAAGATTACAAATGGCTTTATCTGATTTCTTGTTTTATTAACTGTTAACTGATGCAAAATGGTGCCTCATCTCATCAGATGTAGCACTTGTCACGTCTTTGCGTGATGGAATGAATCTCGTCAGCTACGAGTTTGTGGCGTGTCAAGATTCCAAGAGGGGGGTTCTCATCCTCAGCGAAGTATATACTGAACTCTGCACTTTGTCATGCACCATAGTTCTCTTTGATTAAAGATTTGCATGAAACTATACTGATGTTTCCTTTTGCACTTTACCATTTCAATGGTGGTTTGAGAAGGCTTTTGTATCTTTGAATGACTCCTTTTGATGATCTGTAGTTTGCTGGAGCAGCGCAGTCGCTTGGTGCTGGTGCAATTCTTGTGAATCCGTGGAACATCACGGAAGTTGCTGCAGCGATAGGCCAGGCTTTGAATATGCCTGCTGAAGAAAGAGAAAAACGCCATAGGCATAATTTCGAGCACGTCACAACTCATACAGCTCAACAGTGGGCTGAATTTTTTGTAAGGTGAGTCTGCATTCTTCGAATCACTAAATTCTGGTTTCATGTTCATAATCAAGAACAAACCACATATCTAATGTTAAAAACACGAAATATCTAGACGTCTAGTTAAATGGCCTACCTGGCCATGGCTACGTAATGAACATAAAGGAGAGTATTTGTTCCTTCAAAATAGTTTAAAGAATCACACTGACAAATCTGACGAACCTATTAGTGTTTGCTACACACACACACAGATATATATATATAGGAAGAGATTCAAATGAGAACCTCTTTTTATGTGGAGAACGGAGAACCATTTTCAGCCCTTAGATCATGAAAATCAATGGTGGATGCATCTCCTTTGGTTGATAAAAGCATATCCGAGTTCGAATCTTTGTGGGGGCGTTTTTTTCATTTTTTTTTTCGTTCAGTTCATTTACACTGAAAATGCACTTGGTTTCTATGTTAAGGGTGGTTTTTCATATAACCAATCCCTATATATATATATATCTATACTATATACTAATACTAAAAGAGTCTTGGTGACAAAATATATGAATTGTCTAATATATCCTTGTTATATACTCCCTCCGTCCACCAAGAGTATACCACTTTGGTGGACGGCACGGGTTTTAAGAAAAAATATGTTGTTTAATGTTAAAGTGGAAAAAGGGTGAAGTGAGTGGAGAAAGGGTCCCACTTTGTTGACTTTTAAGATAAAA
>JAYJMF010000073.1:3462245-3486152 GCA_036873715.1 Salvia sclarea
TAATAATAATAATAATAATAATAATAATAATAATAATAATAATAACATAAAGCTATTTTATACTACAATTTTTAAAAACATATAGCTAAAAATTCGAAGAAACGCCCTTCTCAACATATTTTCTTTTAGAATTTATATAATTAATTAATTTTATTATTAATAATATCATTATTTTAATATATTTTTTTTTCTTTATTTTTATGTCACTTAAATTGATTCACCGTCGAATTTCGACCGGCTACTTACTAGTTTCAAATAATTAGTTGGTCATTATTTTCATGTTTGTTGCATTTTATAGATTATTTTAAAGCCACGCAAACATGGAAGATATAATGTGTAACCTCTAGTTTGTGAAAAAATTATCAAACTTTCATTTCTTAATTAAGGAGGTCCTTTTTTTACTTTTCACCTAACCCCCTAAATGTGGGTACCAACCTTTATTCACAATAGTTGGTACTTTTATTAACAACATTATCCCTTAAAATAACTCTAACCAAACCCGAACATATTCAACCTGAACCCGCCTTAAACCTATCTGAATCTAGGCTGACCCGACCCACACACACCATGCGCCGGGGCGCAGGGTGATTTTGTCTATCACAAATTCATAATACTCCCATTTTTTTTAGGTCTAATACCCCCATTTATTTACGTGTAATAATAATTCCGATTTTTCAATTTTCAAAGTTGATCAAACATATACGATACATAGAGACACATTAATTAATAAGCATATATGGTTGATCAAGAAAAATTGGTATATCTATTAATACTACAATCATACATTTAGGCCATATTTGGTAGATATGTCATGTTTCAAGTTATGATAAATTTAAGTTGAGGGAAGAGATAAAATGAAACAAGGATTGTATTCCAATGTTTGGTAGAATTCAAGATAAAAGTCATGTTTATTAAAGTATGTTGTTAAAATATATTTTTATCCCTATAAATAATCTAAAATATAAAAAAAAATCATTCGTCAACCATCATCAATCCGTCCAGAAATTCAACACCAAGCCTGTTATATAAATTGCCCAGAAACAGTGGCGGAGCTTTGGGGAGGGGGGGGGGGAGCACTAGCCCCCTAGTTTTTTTTTCCAAAAATTATTATAAATAGTAGTATTATTAATTTTAAAATATAAAAATTTATATTGAGAAAAATATGTTTAATTTTATAATTTCTTGTAAATTTATACATTTTTTCCCACCCAAGTCTAAATTTAATTTTTGTTGTTTTTTTCAAAGAAATTTAAATTTTTTGCTAGCTTTGTATATATTGATAAAATAAACTTGTCATATGGTTGAGTTCAGATTAGAATTTATTGCAGATAAATTTGTTGTGAGAATAAAAATTAAATGATGAAATTTTTTGTGACAAATTTGTTGAAACGTATAAAATGTTATTTATATAAAAAGAGATAAGTATGAGATATATGTGATACGATTTCTTTTTATATTTGTAGATGATGAAACGATTGTTTAAAATAATCATGTAAAAATGTTATTTATATAAAATCTCATATTTTTAATATATTTTTAAAAAAATATCATGTAAAAGCTTAGATTGTCAATATATTTTTCAAAATAAAATATGTGGACCTAAAATATTCGATTGGGGCCTAACACCCCCGAACCCCCCTATATTTTTGGACCCCCAAAACCAAAGGTACTCGGCCCCTGCCCAATAATAATATCAAAGCAAAAAAAAATTCCCAGAAACCAAAATCAAAACCAAACAAATCAAATCAGTACAAAAGTTATCAAAGTTAATCGAGAATCAATCCAAATGACTGAAACACCATCCAAGATTCAACCCAAAATTTGAATCAACACCAATCCAGAAAATGGGAAAACGAAGGCTGCAAAGACAAATCTGGAAGAAGGGATAAAAATTAAAGTAAAAGTGGCGGTTGCGGGGAGAGAGAGAGAGAGAATCGAAGAAGGTACGGCGAGAGGGAAAGACGAGAAGGTGCCGATCAGTGAGGAAGATGGAGGTGGAATAGCCGGGTGGATAAAGTCCCAGGCTAGGCGGGCGTAGGCGAGGAAGTGGTCATTGCCGTGGCTGCGGCGAGATGAAGATGACAACGGCGGTAGATTTCGGATCTGGGACGGACGGCGAGATAGTCGAGAGGATGGGGTTGACGACGCGGTGGTGAGATCCAAGAGGAGGAGGCGGCGCGGCGGTGGTGACCGTTGGAGGAGCAGCCGCAATTGTGAGATCTAAGAGGAGGAGGTGGCGCGGTGGTGGCAACCTAGGGAGGAGGCGCTGCGGTGATGGTGACTGGTGGAGGAGCAACGAGTGAGAAGGAGGGAGATAAGTGCGGCAGAGATGAGTGGGAGAGAGAAATGGCGAGAGAAAGAGAGGCGGTGGTGCATTTTACTGTTGGCGAAGAGTTATTGTAACCCACCATTTTTGTGGGGTTACATTTTGTGCACCGAAACAGTGAAAATGAGTTGGTCCGCGTTTTTCAGACGGGCCGAACAGTTGGAATAATAAGCTACCAAACGCATGTTTCGACCGGTTAATTTATCCTAGCCTGCCGAAACATGCCTAATAGACATTGCTTTAAAATATAAAAATAACATTTTTTGAAATCAAAGAATTAATGTGAAAAAAATAATGAGTTGGAATTCGGACCTTTAAACAATATGAATGGTAGGAATACCACTACACTGCAACCTTAAAAAATATTAAAATACAGTATCCGCTTAAATTTAAATCACATAATAATTTAGACAAATTGGCCTTAAGTTAGCTCAAGTGAGGAAACAAAACCATGATGATAAATGCATTAAAAGTTTGACATGCGACAAAATGATATCTGATGGAATTTGTTCTAACTTTCAAAGTTGGAGCAGTTTAATTGGAATCAAATTGGCTGGTCAATATCACTGAATCCGAAAATTTGATTGCGTGATGCATTTGTATGTCAATTTAAAGAAGAAAATAATCCCAATAATCCCGGATCAGTCTGATGGAGCTAAAAAATTGAATTACATTAAACGATCCATATTTGGATTGCTGGCAGCAAAGCCCTCTAATATGGAGAGCTTTGGCCAAAAAGAGTCATTATTTTAATATAATGTTGCAGAGTCCGCGGACTCTGCATTAATGACCTCCATATTGGATGATTTAGTATTAATTTATTATTATTTTAATTTTTAGCTTGTAATTTAATTTAAATTTAAACTATTTAATTCATTAAAATAAATAAATTGTATTGAATATTTGGAAAATAAATTGTATTGAATATTTGAATTGGACGTAGTCCGAGTCGGCCCGTTGCATCGGGAAGTTGTTGGAAGTAGGGGTGGCACGCCACCAATGTTTCTCAAATTCGCATGAACAAAGATCGCCGCATGCGAAACCGGGGTCAAAACATTTCCGCCTGATACGTGGGCTTCGAGGAAAAGTAATCCGCCCAAAGTTGCTCGAAGCCCCCCTCACGATCCCGCTCAACGTATTTTTTTTTTTGTTTTTCGCCGCTCGCCGTTCTTCCCGCTCCCATATTTTGGCCTCCTCTGCATCTATCTCCTTTTGTAATTGGATGACACGAAGCGCCAATGCTCAACGTTCATCACGATATAGAGGTATTTTTGAAGTGTAAAATTGCCAAAATGAAGAAGATTGGTGTAGAAATAAAGAAGATTGGAAGTTTGATGTAGAAATGATATGAAGAAGGGGTATTTATAGTTGAAATTGTGTTTGAAAAATATTTTAAAAATAAAAATAAAAATTTTTAAACGGCCAATAACGTGGCAGCACGGGGTGGCGGTCTCCAACGGCTATAAAACGGCGACACCCGCGGGCCTGGCTGCGTTCACTCTTAGTACCATCATATTTGGAATGGCCCAGTTCTGACCCGACCCGCGGGAAGAACAACATACTGATACTACTTCTCATACATTTATATTCACCTAAATATGTCGAAAACAAATGAAATACTAATACAGTAGTTCCACCGACACCTAGCGTCTGGGAGTAAGCCTCTGCCGCGCTTATTTGGCGCGTAATAAAACTAACACCAACAGAAACTGAAACTCGATGACCAACAAAGAAAAATAAGCGAAAGATGAATGAAAATATGAATCAAATCTGACGTCAAGAGATGAGGAAATAGAAAAAGAAACCAAACAGACCCTAAGAGAAAAAGGGCAAGGACGAAATAAAATTCATTTAAACAAGAACGATTTTAAAAGTGCACGAGGAAAAAAAATAAAAATGGAAGAAAAATTACACACAGAGACACACACACTGAGTGTGGAGTATATAAAAGGTTGCTGTGTTGAAAAAAGGGGAAAAAACCATTCTCTCTCTCTTCACTCACTCTCTCTCTAAAACCACCAAACCCCCTCTTGATCAAACCACCTCCGTTTCACACAATCAGACACACAGCTTAGTTTTTGGGTATATAGATACGTTATATATATATCGTATGTATACGCGTACTGGTGTATTGCCTCGGTAAATATCATTATACAGACAATCTACGTGTATATATTTAGAGAGAGAGAGAGAGAGAGGGTGAGAGAGAGAGAGAGAGGGAGAGTGTGTGTACATGGAGAGGTATAGCGCGACGCAGGCAATGGAGCCGAGGTCGTTGGATCCGGCGGCGGAATGGACGGGACCGGGAGGCGAAACCGCGCTGGAAGGCGAGTTACATGTGAATTTCATTTAAATTTCGCTTCAATTTGACTCAAATTTACTGACTTTAGCTCTGAGCTTGGGTAATGCTGATTGATTCGAGGTTTGATTTTGTTAATGCAGAGCCTATGTGGCGATTGGGCCTCGGAGAGGGGCCCGAATCTTACCCCGAGAGGCCCGATGAGCCCGACTGTATCTATTACTTGAGAACTGGATTCTGTGGATATGGCAATCGGTGCCGGTTCAATCACCCCCGCGACCGTAGTGCGGTAAAAACCCTAAATTTTTAGCCTTGGACTTGGATTTTTACCTTTCTGATCTGTTGGTTTGATCATGATGTTAAAGAGGGAAATTTGTGGGATTTGTTTTTTCATTTGTTTTTAGATATGAGACTAGTATCAACGAGGATATACGCTTTCTTATTCCCTTTTTTTGAGGTGGGTTGGTTTTAGTGGTTTGATGTAATAGAAACAGAATATTTGGAAGAAATTTGATGATCACATCAAATGGACTTAGCATGCATTCAGCTGAATTCGTGGTGTTAGCACCATGGATGAAAAGGTAACTGGACCAAAATCACACCTTTCTTGTTTTAGTGGAATTTCTGATGGTTCGGATAAAAGTGAAGTGCTTTAGGTTGGGGGAAAACATATTCATTCTGGATTATTGCATCAAATTGGTGCATGCGCACTGAATGAAATCAAGGGGTTTTATATGAATTTGATAGCAACTAGGGCCAAGTGGGATCTTTCCCGTTTTGAGGTGTATAAATCTTTTGATGAAATAGGTGGAGGAAATTTATTATGATGTTGGCTATCACTTTGTAAATATGCATCAAGTAAATTTGCTGTTTCTACACGATTGTAGGCAATGGGAGCTCTAAGGGCTACTGGAGGCGAGTACCCGGAACGCCATGGGGAACCTGTCTGTCAGGTATACAGTTGCATATTATGTTGAGTCTGCCCTGATGAATCGACGTACATTTTATGCTTAGTGCAAAAGGTATCTAATATAGGAAATAATACTTCTAACTAAATATAGTACAGATATGCACAAAACCTGATTGTCTTATGCTATTTTCTTAGTACTCTTAATTGATTACTTCATGTTGTGGGAAATGAAAATACTTAATTCTTAGAATGCTACAGCCTAATCGTAAATTCGCTTGCCTTTTGGCTTCTGGAAAGGCAGGTTTTTATATGGTTGTCCGTGTTGTCTTGTACATTTTGTTGTGGTTTGTGGAACTTGTTGATTACTAAATATGTAAAACTCTGTAGGCACTTTTCTAGACAGATGAAGATAATTTTATCCGTATCATGTATTAGACTATATCTTTGTCGTTTTCTCTCTGTTTAATGACGTTGACTCTAGTGTAAAGGGTCAAATCTTGTTATTAGTGAATTTGCTCGATCTTGCTACTAAAGCAAATTGCCTTTTGTCTAGTTGTCACTGGAGTGGTTTTTTTTGTTCACTGGTGATCCATGGTGCTGCGGCTGCTTATTTTTGTATATCATCCATAGATTATGTGCTTGCTACATAGCTTGGATTCTGTTCTAAAACTCCATATACGGGATCTTATACCCTCTATTTTAAGCAAACTCCCGTCAATCGAATTGTTTCTCAGAACTCTCATTGTTATTACCCAATTTTTGGCAATTTGTCTAATTCTTTATCTGTAAGTTTATGCTATATATTGCAATAATGTTTTTTGTGCTAAATTTGTAGTACTACATGCGGACGGGAATGTGTAAATTTGGTGCTTCTTGCAAATATCACCACCCAAAGCATGGAGCTGGATCTTCATCTCCAATCACACTCAATTTTTATGGCTATCCATTGCGACAGGTCTTTGTTCAATAACTATACATGTTTATACTTTTCAATTGATTTTTTCTATATCTTCACTTAGATGGCATTCAATTGATTCTGTTCTAAAACTCCATACACGGGTTCTTATAGGGCGTTCTTCTTGCAGGGAGAAAAGGAATGCTCATATTATATCAAAACAGGGCAATGCAAGTTCGGTGTAACATGTAAATTTCATCATCCACAGCCAGCTGGAATACAGATGCCTGCCCCGGGTGCTGGCCCCGGGCCTTTGGCTGGTCCACCAGCTATGCCTACACCTACACTTTATCCTACTGTGCAGTCTCCTTCTGTTCAATCTTCTCAACAATACGGTGTCCTTCATGGAAACTGGCCAGTTTCTAGGCCAACCATGCTTCCAGGTTCATATGTTCCTGGAAGTTATGGCCATATGCTCCTCGCCCCCGGTGTTGTTCCAGTTCCTGGTTGGAGTCCATATTCAGTAAGTCGCCTTTGAAGCATTTTCTTCTATTTGCAGGTTCTTGTAGATATGCCATGGTCTTTTACTAAATTGTAGATATAAATGATATAGACACAAGTTAGCCCTGGCGCCCTGCAGAGTGCTCCACCTACCATTGGTGCTGGCCCAATTTATGGGATAACACAGTTACCTCCTTCATCAACTACATATACAGGAGCACATCTTTCCAGTTTGGCTGGCCCCTCAAGCAGCAGCCAAAAGGAACATGCTTTTCCCGACAGACCTGGTCAACCAGAATGCCAGTATTATCTGAGGACCGGGGATTGTAAATTTGGTACTACGTGTAAATACCATCATCCACCAGGGTGGAGTACACAAAAATCAATTGCTTTACTCAGCCCCATGGGCCTTCCGATGCGCCCTGTAAGCATTCAATCCTCTTCACATCTCAGAAATGATCATAGTTACCATATATTGCATATATGCTTATACTTCATCTACTATGCACTTCATGTCTCATTCCAATAATGCATGCTTTTATTTATAATAACTGGGCTCTAATAATACTAGTTCTATTGTGTCCTCATACTTTATCTTTCTCAAAATATATTTGGCTTTCTCTTAGGGTGCACCGCTTTGCTCCCACTACGCTCAAAACGGAGTATGCAAATTTGGGCCCTCGTGCAAATTTGATCACCCAATGAGAGCTCTGAGTTACAGTACATCTGCATCTTCTCTGACTGATATGCCAGTAGCTCCTTACCCTGTGGGATCTACTAACGCTACTTTGGCCCCATCATCATCATCTTCCTTGGACTTGAGGCCTGAACTCCTTTCAGGTTTCAGCAAAGATGCCTTCTCAGCAAATTTGTCATCCACAAACAGCTCAAGCGCTTCAATTGGTTCAACCTTTTCTAGAAGTGGGCCAATTCCTGAATTTGGCGTTCAGCATTCTGGGCACGGCACTTCCTCTTCAACCGGTGGTAGTAGCTCTAACCAAGAAGGCGAGGTTAATATCTCAAGTTGAATAAAACTGGAAATATCCTATCCCGTTAATACTGTTCGAGCAACTTCCATAAAACAGATGGTCTGATTTTGGATAACCACCCAACTGGCCTCTCCTCTAGGTAATTCTTGTCACTGCTCAAATTTTGGAGCATGCTGTGTCCATTCGTGCTGCTTTTTTGGGGAACTCGTTTCCCGAAAAAAAATACGTGATGCCCCCAGTTCTCCACCGGATTCTGTTGTACTCACACCTCCTTGTCATTCCATTATTAGGAAGGAACCATACCAATTTGTCTGTGGAATGAATAATAAATGTGAGGGTGATCTTTGCTCTCCTCCCCCCTTTTTTTTGTCTTGGGGCTTTTTGGTGGAAGAAATTCGATATTTATCAGATTAATTAAAGGGGCAATTTGTATACTTTGCCTTTTTTCATGTAAGATCGGTAGTTATGTTAAACGCTGGATGCTTCTTTACTTAAAAATTATCACCTACATTCTACACAACCAATAAATATTGAGATGCTGCTTCATTTATTCATCTTGGTTTTATTAATTGTCGTCTAGGTTCGAACATCAAAACAAAGAAATGCATTGCAAGTGAAATGATGGTCATTTCCTATTACAGATTTTTGTTAGCTCTTGTGCAATTTCATGAAACGCTTCTTCTCCCTTCTTTTGCAAATTGTCACTCATTTCTCTGGCTTTACTCCTGTATCTCTCTCCATTCTTCTCCGAAAGGACTCCCTTCACAGCCTCCGCCACTCCATTCCCATTGATCCCCCAGTCTTCGTCTCTTGCTATCTCCACGCCGACCCCGGCCTCCACCACCAGCCTAGCATTCAACGGCTGATCGAGCTTTAGGGGCAGTGCCAGCAGCGGAACCCCGAAGTACAAGCTCTCCATGACCGAGCTCCAGCCACAGTGGCTCACAAACCCGCTCACGCTTGGGTGTGCGAGGATCGCCGCCTGTGGGGCCCAGCCCCGGATGAGCAGACTCCTCTGCTTGGCCCTTTTGAGAAAGCCTTGAGGTAGTGCATCTTCTATGGAAAGCTGACTCCCAGCAGGCTCTCTAGCAACCCATATGAAGTTGACATTACTTAGCAGCTCCAACCCTTTTGCTATCTCCCTCATTTGGTCTTGTGATAGATAATTCTCACTCCCAAATGAGATGTAGAGAGTTGATCCTGCATCTCTCTCGCTAAGCCACTCCATGATCTCTGACCCACCAGTTTCCAGCGGATTGTCAGCAAATGTGATCAATGGGCCAGTAGTCACAACCTTTTTCTCACATAAGGTAGAGAGATAATCAACGTACTTCCCCTCCAAAGCCCGGCAGGTTTTGATCAAAATGATGTCGTTTGATAGCTGGAAAACCCCGCTGATAAAGCCTTCACGTGTATCTGTGATTTCAATGTTTTTAGCTGCAGCCCACATTTGCCTTTTCTCGAAGTCTTTAAGACATATTGCCTGGTGAGGGAAATTGGGGCCAGCGGGGTATGTGTAGTTATGGTGGGCAAATGCAAAGGTGGCAGCGCCTGAGGTGGAAAAGAAGACGGGGGGGATGCCTTGTGATGCAGCAGCCTTTGCGGCCAACGGCTGCTTCACGTCGTAGATAAGCAAGTCGGGCTTGAGGTTGGCGATTATGTCGGAGAAGTCAGGGGCCGACATCTGGAAGGTCTTTCTGAGGGTGGGATGTTTTTGGTGGTGTGGTAGTGCGGAGGCAGCTCCGGCGAAGATGGGAGATGGAGTTCTACTAGCTCAATGGAGGCATGGTAATTCATCACACTCTTTTTAACGGAGTCGAGGTTGATGGGTGTTGAGCACAAGTATATGCCTTGGCTAACTCAACAAAGGGGAAGACATGCCCATGACCCAACCATGGGAACATCAGAACTCTCAACCCACTACTCTCTTTTGCTAATTCCATCGTTTTCTTCCTTTTCAATTAGATATCTAGCTCTTTGTGTGTCTCTCTGTGTTTCACATAACAAGAC
Organism: Salvia sclarea; assembly: GCA_036873715.1. Lineage (NCBI taxonomy): Eukaryota > Viridiplantae > Streptophyta > Magnoliopsida > Lamiales > Lamiaceae > Salvia > Salvia sclarea. The sequence continues at coordinate 3,472,176 of JAYJMF010000073.1, forward strand.
AATGAAGAGGTCATCAGCTACAGATGGAGAGGGGGTCGCTCATTAATAGCTTTCACAAAATATTAGTAAGATCTATCTACCTTATTCAATACTGTATTTAAAATTAATTTGTTTCATTTTAAATTTTGATGAATCGCTTGTATAACAAATTAAAGTGTCCAATGTTGTGAACTCCATCGTTTTATTTATTCTTATAATTAAAAAAGATTATAAAGTTCTACTTCCTCCGTTCCATTCATAATGTCCCATTACTTTTGGGGACGAAAATTAAGGAGGCAAAATTGATGAGTGTAAGGTGGTGTGATCCACATGGGGTCCACATGTTTTTATGTGTATTTTTTTTGCCAAAAAAGAGAATGAGACAAGATGAGTGGAACAAACTAAAGTGATAAATGAGACATTATGAATGGGACGGAGGAAGTACTATTTTGGTTACAAATTAATTTTAAGGTTGTGAGGGTGATATTCCCATATAAATTAAAAAAATAAAAATAGTAGATCGGAACAAGAGACGCACACATTTTGTAGTTAAGTTTCCCGGTTGACAGCAGGCTGGTAATGCAAAAGTTTGCCCACTCTAGAGGCCTTAAGTTAGTGAAATTAAGTTTTGATTTAAAAATGATAGTGACATGCAGTAACCATAGGTCATACGTAGTCCTACGTGTGAGATTTTCAACCACATGCATCAACATAATATGTGATTGTGGGCGGATGGGATCCTTTGTCCCCAATTCTTCGTGTGCCACTACGAATTTCGATAGTTTTAATAATTTCTTTTGTAAAATAAAAAATTATTATTACATAATATATCGTGACTAATATTTATAGCAAAAAAATAAAAATTTAAAAAATCATATACCATGAACGCTGCCGTCGCCGCTCCGGCCAGGGCTCGAACAAGTCTTATATCAGCAAATCAGGCTTCAAAGTGGAAATTAAAGCTAGAGCTGGACTGCATGAGGAGAGGTGGCGGAGATGAGGTGCACGTGGGACGGTATTCTGGCGGGAGATGAAGCTCCGGCATCTAGTTCGATACAATTGTTGCAACAGGAATCTTTATCTTTGTTGAGACTGTTCCTGACCAAGTTGATCCAGGTTGAGCAAATGTGCATGTTTCTCAAACAAAGGCCGGGCCGCGGGAGATGCATGTAGCCGTGGGCTAAGAATGGGAACATTACAATTTTCATACTTTTCGATTAAAAGTAATTAATTTGGAGGAAGATGACAATGAAATTAAGACCATTCATAATGCTTTGGTACGTGCGTAGCTTTGAATTCGATATATAGCACTACATTATTTGGCCACATTTCATATGTTCACATGATATATATTTACGCATGTATACAAAGCAAGATTGATATTCACTATGACTCTGAATTAGATGTAGATGAGTACTGTGACTCTGAATTATGATGAGAAGACCGAAAATGAAAAGGTCAAATAAAAAAATGGAAGCTTCCACGATGTCAATGAATGAAAACGTTGATAATAACAAAATAGAAGCTAATTTTGTCGGATCTAGGAGAGACACAGATTTTGGTGTCCCAAGAGCATATATATTAATTCCATGTTCAAATTATCTTCTCTCACATTCATAGTATATAATGGACTTTTCAAATTACATCCATATCAACTCAGTGGCGGATCCAGGATTTTGAATTTGGGGGTACGATAATCAGGGGTGTAGCCAGACTTTTGGTTTGAGGGCGAAAAGTATACGGGGGTTCCCCGAGCCAAATTTTTTGTCCATATTTTAAAAAATATATTGAAAACCTAAGTTTTTACATGATATTTTTAAAAATATATTAAAATTATGAGCTTTTATATAAAAACATTTTTACATGATTTTTTTATACAATTGTTTCATCATTTATAAACTACAAAATTGAAAGGAAATCATATCACATATATCCCATATTCATCTCCAAACAAACTCGTTCCTCTAAAAAACAATCAAGAAATTAATTGGGCATAATAAACCTAATTCTATGTTCCGTTGTTGTTTTTGCCTTCTGTTTTCCTTTTTTTTCCTTTTCTTTTATCGTTTTTTAAAATTATTTTGTTGTATGAGGAATGAAGACTAGTTAAAGTGGGGGTACAAATCTAATTTTATTAAAATATAATAAATAACAATATAAAAAAAAATTGGGGGTACAACTATACCCCCATGTCACCTAGTAGATCCGCCTCTGCACTCACCAACACCGCGCCCACCTCGCCTGCCGCCGCACTGCCCTCACCCCGCCGTCTCCGGTCGCCGGTCTTCATCAATCATCAAGTTTTCAAGCCGTTTTTATTTTCAAAATTCTGATTCGCAGGTGATGGATATCCGCGAAGGGCGGCGCTGTGGGTGCCCAACGAGTAGTGGGTGGCGGATACCCGTTGGGTGGCGGGATCGCGGATACCCACGAGGTGGCGGGTATATGTGGGTGGCGGGTTTTAGTGAAAAGTAAAACCCGTGGTGGGTGGCGGGTGGGAAAAAATTTCGTAGGTATGGGTATGGATACCTACTATCCACGTCCACCACGACACAGAGACCTCCAACATAGAAGTCTCTGCTAAAAAGTAGTAATATTTTATTAGAGACCATTTTTGGAGGTCTCTACATTTATTTATTTTTTAAAATTTTGTTTTTATATAATTTAGGATTTAGGTTATACAATTAATTAAAATAAATAAATTGCATTGAATATTGAGAAATTACAATACAATCTTTTGGAAAAAAAATTAAAAAAATACTTACTAATTTCTAGGACCGAAACGCACCCAAATTACAAGATAGAGATATTTTTCTTTTAACTTCAAAAAATATGAGGTATTAAAATTTAGTGAAGAATTGGATGAAATGGGGTAGGACTGAAAAAAGTTTATTTTGAGGAGAAAATAAATGGGGAAGAATATGTATTTATAGTGAAAAAATGAGGTATCAGAAATAAAAAATAAATACAAAAAAAATCAAAAAATATACGTTGGCCAATGGGGGCACGCCAAGTGTCCAACGACCTCCCCCTCACAGTGGTCTCCAATGGTGTTTAGCGCAGCGCGGCCGCGGACCTGCGGCCGCTGCGCCGCAGTGAGCGCAGCGGATACTCTAACAGAAAAACAAAGAGGAAAATGTTAACATGAAATACATGTTAGTATTGCTCTCAAAATCACAATAAATGTTCACAAATAGGATGTAACATATCAATTGTCAATATATACACCCACATTTCGCGGGCGCGCACACACACACGTGTGTTTTTTGTGAGTATGCTTCAGAATTTTATATCTTCTTTCTAGCTTGTTGCAAAATATAATTAAAAAAAAAAACATTATAGTATGAAAAAAAAAATAGGAGAGAGACATATTCAAAATATTGATACCCCGCGTTCTGTAAACCAAATCGATCAGATGTCCTTAATCTATTTCTGAAAATTGCATGTAACATACATATCATGTGCTCGTATTTATTCATACAATTATTTAATTAGCTTGTCTTGATATATGAATTACGTACCTTCTGCCAAGGTTCATATTTTATTGGGGTGCAATTGTAGAGAAAAAGTTTTGATAACATTTAATATGTGATATCGCACCTTCCACTATAGTGACAAATGGAGTGAGTATCCACATGATTACGAAATAAAGCTCTTCTTGGAGTAGTTTTTGGTCGTCCATCTTATTTATTCCAATCAAAATCCAAAATCTTTTCTTAACATATTATATAATTGATATGATTTTCTTCCTTGATTGGATTTTTTCTTTGTGTGTGTGTGTGTGTAGTCTATAGCCAATTTGACCCTTATCTTAGATTTTACTTGGTTTAAGTTAGCTGTCTATTGTGTTCTAATTTGAGTTGAATACGCCACTCCAAAATAATAATATTGCATTTCGTTTCATATATCTTTGATGTGTATATCAAATATGTGTCACGTATATATTGATGATTAAATAATGTAGTTGTGCAGCAACATAACATGTGCAATAGTGACATGCATTATAAACATAGAATTACATGTTGGAGCAGTGAAGTAGAATGGTGGTGTATATATGAAGTAAGCAAATGTGCATAATATTAATTTAATTTTATTATGTATGTGATATGATCGATGTACGTGTTATAGTGTTTACAATAAACCGAAAAGGCGTAGAAGAGATGAGATGAGATAGGTCAAAAGTGTTGGGACAAGAAACATGGGTTAAAAAATGACATGAGGAACATGAGATATGATGAAAAGTAGAGAAACACACATTGAATTGGGGTATGTATGTATGTATGTTTTGGCTTTGGCTTTGGCTTTGAAAACCACCCTACCCCACCCCACCTCTTCCAAATATATATAATTAGGTGCTTGTAAGTGTTTCCTTACATAGTAGTAGCACAACATTTATTCCTGAATCAAAAAATGGAGGGTGATGAGGTTGAGCTGAAGCTCTCCGGAGGGGTGACGAACCTCCTGGAGAAAAGCAGCTCGGAGGCGCGCGTGTTCTCATGCAACTACTGCAACCGGAAATTCTACAGCTCCCAAGCCCTGGGGGGCCACCAAAACGCCCACAAGCGGGAGCGCACCATGGCCAAGAGGGCCGCTCACCACGAGGCGGCGAGCATGTCGTCCCTCCCTCTCTACGGCTCCAACTTCAACAGGTCTCTCGGTGTTCAGCCTCACTCCATCATCCATAAGCCCAACTTCGCCCCACGCTTCTCCTCCCCAGCGCCCGCAAGGAGATCGATCCAACCTTTCACTAATCACGATGACTTCAAAAAGTTGGACTTGTCTCTCAGATTATGATTTTTTCTATATCTTTCATTTTCATATTGCTTACATTTTCGATTCTTTTGCCTCTATTTCTTTACCAAAACAATATAAGATTACATTTTTATTGTTTGCTTTTACGCAATTTCCGCTATACATATTTCCAAGCTAGAATATGTATTAACAATTTACCAATAATATGATATGCTCTCACCTTTTAATCGGTTTAAACTATATAAATCTACAATATACAACGAATGATTACATACTATATAATACTTATACGGTTGAGGTCCTAGCTAGACACTAAATCGATCAAATCTTGATGAGTTTGTAGTTTCGTAGTTGATCCAAGACAAAAAAGGTTGACGTGGCAGTTGTGACCTTTTTTAAGTTAGTACTAATATTTATACAAGTGTACATTATTTTCCCCTCTTCTAGTTCTATCTATATATGCGTAGAAGATATCCTGATATAACCAAATAGTACTAACTACTTCTTCATCTCATAGTTTTAAATACAAAAGATATTGTCCTATAGTACTCAACGAGATCGCAAGAATCTTACGATAAATTTGTTGTCTATATTTAATTTGTGTATGGAACTTTTCTTATGTCTCCATAGTGATAAACAATGTGGCTTAAAGTCATGTAGCCGTACATATTTAGATTAAATTAATCTGTTTATGTGAAGTGACTTGGATCACATTGTGTATGTGTACAAGAAGTGGACGGCTGTGATTTGGCTTAATCAGAGAGAGTGCAGTGACCCCACCTGCAGTTGGGAGATATTGACTATCTATTAAGCTGTCTTCTTCAACAGGTTGGTGTGAATTCATCTACTATTACTCTTGAGTTGCTAACTTGCTAGTATATAGTAATATTAGTTTTGAAATAATTGATGAATCTCCATTTTTGGGAAAATTATAAGATCGAATGTGATAACATAGATTTATTTATTTTCATATCATTACCTTGAAAATAGTTATGCAAAAAAAAAAAAAAAGTTAGAAAAAGATAAGCAGAATAAATATAAACAGCTTTATACATAGTGGCCCCTTTAAGCTCTGAAATCACATCACCCTGTTCACCTTTCCCATTAAAAATGTATGAAATCTTTGATTGCATTTGATTTCTTACCTAAGAGATCTTCAGAAACAGGAGTTCATGTTTAATGGTGGGGCCACGTTACACTCATGATTCATGTTAAACTTGATACTAATCATGTCATTATCCATTAACTTAACTGAAATCTAGTCATTAATCATGCATTATCTCCATATCTGTCTCACTCACGCTCACTCTCTCTCCAGTTGCATCATTGCACACCTAAAATAGACCAATCCATAAACAGATGTTTATTTGGATGTCAGGTCATTACTATTTTGTTTTTTGTTTTTTTTTTTACCATTTTTTAAAAATGGGAACAGTACTTTTTAATTCATTTTAGTAGTTTTGAGGATAGGTGGGGTGGGATCTTTGTTGGTCGAAAACAATTGTTTGCCTCACATTTACATCAATAAATTCATACAGTACTTTCTAAAAGATGTACATAGATAACCTCATGTATATCCATAAAATACTACATTCCTCCTTTTATATTTTCTTATTCGTTATTCTTATCCCAAAATAATGTTCTATTATTATTTTCCATTTTGAATATTTAGCATGGTAAAAAAAATTGAAAAGATTGACTACATTCGTAACTTTAAAAAAATTAAAGACTCAGTCAATACAGACATTAACCGATGTTTTTTCTTTAATAGATAAGTTTCTATCATGCTCTAATTTTTCTCTAAGTTGGGATTGAAATATTTAGGAATCTATCAGAAAATACTCATCTTTATATAGATGAACAATATCGCTAAGTTACAAACTCATTGTCTACGTAGCTCCCAGTTCACATTGTTCTCTTCAATCATAATATAGAATCTCAATCGTACATTATTTTGCATAATATATTCAATCAAGTATTCTATATTCCAAATCAAACAAAGCTTTGTATAGAAAACGTTTATGCACTGAAACAACATTTCCACTTTTCTAGTCAATGAGTTTGCTGACAATTAATATCCTACAAAAAGACAATATTAGTGTGTTGTTTAAAGTCAACATAGATGGCTTATCTGAAGCATTAAGCAAAAGTCAACATTTTGGATCATACTTTTTTCTTCTTCCAACAGGCTTTCGATTAATAGCAAAAATTTGTGCGTGTATGGTCCATTCGTCCTAATTAAATTCAATTAGGGTTCATCTATCTCCAATAAGAATTTATTAATTGAGAAAACTAATAAATATCCAATTTGCTATAATAAAGATTAATAGTAGTCACCAATTTAATTCCTACTAATGGTCTATTAATCACGAGTAGGATTTAATTAAGCCAAATGCACCGTGTATCCAAATGTACTAGAATCTGCCTCTTTGTAAGACTATCTCGCGAAATGGAATATTCAGACCATCCTTGACAAAATTGGAGTAATATGGGTATAATACCAAAATTGGTAACTCCAACATGCGTTAGGCGAAATGAGCTCAATTACACGATGACATGTATGAATGAATACACACACACGCATACACATACACACATATAAAAGACTCAAAATCCCATACTAATTCTTCATCATGAGATGTGTTGATGAAGTTATGGCTTAAAGCATGCTGCACAAATCTCCTCATTGAAAACCATTTTTGAGTAATTGAATATGATGGTGTGGGGTTGGTGGGTAGGTAGGGCACCACCAGCCTCAACAATTATATCAAAAAATAGGAGAACAACAAACACATTTGTTTGTTTTTTAGCCAAACCAGCACAAAATATCTCAAAACTCATCTGCACAAACTTAATGCTACTTCATTCTTCACCGGTCATGGTGTACTGAATTTAAAGTGTAATCAAAGATAAGATCTATGGCTATGAGATATGTACCTGATGAACCACAGACTTTGTAGGCACAAGACGGTGATGATGTGTGTGAATCGACGGCAACAAACCTAAACAACCACAATCACAATGGATTCAAGTGCAAGATTATGCAATATTATTATGTTGATCTCAATGGAAAAAGTTTAATACAAATATTGCTATTATTATTACAAAAGAAAAGAAAAGAAAAGAAAAGAGACAACTATCAGTTCCAACTGTCCTTTCATTTTTCTGAATGGGGCTTATCTATCTTGTTGCTTATTAGCTCAATGAATTGCTACTCGATAAGGACAATATTCGGGGACCTCTTACTGATCACTGGCCAAATCATTCAGCTTCATTTGCCCGACATCAGATATAGTCTTGTTCATATCATATTTAATTTCCTCATCAACAAAATTTAATGATCCTGCCTAAAAAAGTCTCAGTTGCTAAATACCTCTAAACTGGAGGCTTCTTTTCTTACCCTAATGTTTTCCATGTGCTATATATCAAGACTTCTTTTATAATAATCAGCTGCATATTTATCTCAAACTATAAATTTCTACCTGTTTTTAAGAAGAGTGAGAAAGATTAATTACCTTTATTGCTTTAAATCCATCAGTGGATGCTCATTAAGGGGGCGTTTGGTTTCCCTGATAGGATAAATGATGATGGGATTATTAATCATATGTTTGGATTGCTTGATTGCAAGATTTGATAAATGATGTGATTATGACCAAAATGTTGCATAATACCAAATTTGCCCTTTCAATCCATTTCCTCATGCTTGATTATGACTAAAATAAATATAATAAAAAATAATTTTATAAATTTGCATTATGGATTGAAGGCTTGATTGATAATCAACACAAATTTTGTTTGATTAATAATCAAACAAATGGTTGATAACATGCGGGCCAAATAATTAATCACGGGCCCAATCATGCAAATCAAATACTTGATTAACCTTGATTATTTTATCAATCAAGACTAATCAAGGAAACCAAACGTTATGATATTATGAGATATTTATGGGAAGGATTATGAGTTAGTGCAATGATGAAACAAATTAACTGTAGGAACTAACAGATGGAAGGGGTGTTGACATAGCTGTGGATGCCTTAGGAGGGCCAAAAACTTTCCAACAATGTATACAAAGTGTGCGAGGTGGTGGCAAAGCTGTCATGATTGGCCTTTCACCCTCTGGTGGTTTAGGACAGGTCGATATTATCCAGCTGGTTCGTAGAAAGGTGTGTGTCTCATCTCATTCTTTTATTTCTTTTTCTTTTTCTCACTTTAAATGTGGTTATGTTTACCAAAAATAATTATCTATCGCAAATAGAAAACTTTCATATGTACTTCTCATTCCATCTAAATTTTAAATCGAATGAGATCATCTGTCCCCAATTTTTTATGTGTCACCGTATATCACTATTAATTTCACTATTTTTAATAATTCTTTTTTTTAGAACAAAAATTTATAATTATATAATATATCACGATTAATATTTATAATAAAAAATTAGAATTTTAAAAAAATCATATACCATGATTTTGGAATAATCAACCAAATAAGTATTTTTTTAACATAAATATTTCAAATGGTATATGGTTTTTTTAAATTCTATTTTTTTTGTTATAAATATTAATCATGATATATTATGTAATAATAAATTTTTATTCTACAAAAAATGTTACTAAAAATAGTGAAATTAATAATGGTATACGATGGCACATGAAGAAATATCACAGTTCATGGGACATTTCTTCATTTTCGGCCTGAATTGGCCGATTCGACCCGCCGAAAATGATCAAAAGCCCCATGGGCTTTTACACTACAATTATTATTTTGCATAATACCAAAATCCCTTTCAATCTATTTCCTCGTGCTTGATCATGACTAAAATAAATGTAATAAAAAATAATTTTGTAAATTTGTATTATGGATGAAGGCTTGATTGATAATCAACCCAAATTTGATTTGATTAGCAATCAAGCAAATAGTTGATAACATGCGGGGCCAAATAATCAATTACGAGCCCAATCATGCAAACCAAACATTTGATTAGACTTGATTATTTTATCAATCAAGTCTGATCAAGAAAACCAAACACCCTTAAAATAATTATTTTGGGCCCGGATAGGGCCTGACAATTCTATATTATATTTGAAATTAATGGTGTTGCAGGTAAAAATTATTGGATCCTATGGAGGCAGGGCTAAAAACGACCTTCCGAGATTGGTTGAGCTAGCAGAGCAGGGTGTTTTCAATCTTGAGTCTGCAGTTACAAGAAAGTACAAATTCGAAGACGCAGCAAAGGCATTTGAAGACCTCGATCAAAAGACCATTATTGGTCGCGGCATCATCGAGATAATGTAATTTCCAATGCAACAAGAAATCGGCATTTCTCTTTTTCTGTTTATTTTCTTAAGATTCTGGACTCGTGATGTTGCTTTGACGCATTTGATATTTAATAAATTCAATGTATGTAACTATGGACAAAATAATTCAGTTCAATTTCTAGAATGGAACAACTCTTTGCACATGCAGGTTTCGAGAATTTGAAATTTCTTCAAGCGATTTAGGGAGCTAGTTTTCAAACCATCCCATTAAGCCATGGTTTTGTAATTTATTTGTCTAGATTCTTAATTTACTCAATACTCAAGGTATGATGTGGCATGGCACTACTACATTTTTGCCTTTAACATCGGACCTTTCACATCGAACACTTCAAAAGTCCGATGTTAATTATATGTAAAATGTCCGATGTCAAAGCTCTATCCGATGTCTTTAAGCGAAAAAAACGCTGAAAGACATCGGACAATAGGGCCCCGATGTCGTTTAAGGTAAATGTCCAATCTTTTTAACATCGAATACATATGCTCGATGTAGTAGCCTCGATGTTATACACCATGCCCCCACTTTCACACACTCATACTTTCATTAAAGCTAAATCTCAATTTTTAAATTGATTTGAATTTGGGTGACAATTTTGTGATTTTTTCAAAATTAAGAGTTTATTGTATGTTAAAAGAAATTTGATTAAATTAATTTATTAATAATTTGATAATAACGTTTTCATCTTTGTAGCATAGTGGGGTGACCAAAATGATTTTTCAAACTTAAAATAATTTCAAAATTTTATGTTCATTTTATTTTACTTTTACAAAATACGATTATTTCTTAAAATATTTCAATCTTATGATATGCAATATGTATCTTAAATTTAAGATCATGTTATGATCTTTAATTTAATTTATGATATGAAAAAATTTAAAATAAACAAGTGTCACGGCCCACCTACTCAACTTTTGCATTAGCCAAGCAAACGAGCCAAGACGGGATATTAATTAGAAAATAAACTCTTTATTTAAGTAGTTGGCTACTTATTTAAATTTTCTAATTGAAAAGAAAGAAAGTTTAGATCACCAAGTAGTTGTAGAAAGAAAGTTGTCCAAGATAAACAACCACAATCAAAACCAAAGCATAATAATTACATCACCAAGTTGAGTATCAAATCAAATTTAGAAATTTACATCACCACAAAGGAAACTAAACTTGATCAAAAGCTAGACCATCAAGTGAGTCATCACAATTTCATAACCAAAAGTTTGACATATTCATAATTTGGCAACAGAAAGGGTAGCTGAGAATTATGTATGATGACATAAAACTCTGGCAACTGAACACATCATGTACAATGAAAATCATCCCTGCTCAACATTCCACTCCATCGCCATTTCCATTGCTCAATCTGCACATTTAAAAATATATGCAAGGCATGAGTACAAAAGCACTCAGTGGACTTATGCCAAAAACTTTCTGAACTGCTCTTAGAGCTATAAAATCATCTTGCCACTTTTTAAGCAATTCACAGGGGTTTTAAGAAAAATACCCATGAATGCTAACTTTAAAAATTGCTTTAATGTTGTATGCCTTTTCTTAACTTTCTGTAAAAATTTATGTCTGCAGACAAATCTCATAAACAAAACCATATCCACGCATCTATGTGTTGAGAAGTAGGCCTCCTTCTCAGACCGGCCAACCCGCTCGATGACTCACAGTCACAACTGTGTACACAAACCCTTATTCGCAGCTCGTCCAACATAGGGCCGATATCGTAATTCTCACGTAGACAGGTAACATGCATCATGTTTAAACTTGGCAAGTTAATTCATTTAACATATAAAAAGCGTATAAGTAATTTATACATCATATTATAGTTTAGAAAAACCCACCTTGCAAGCTCACAGTTCAGGGCTCGTATTTCCCTCTGGCTAATCTTTTCCCTTTTCCACTTGTTCCTTAAATACAAGTAAAAGGAATAAACTTAGGAAAGTATCATTCTAAAGCAAACTCAACTCTTGAGCTTACTAACATCTCTCGACTCACTATGTGGGTTTCTAATCTCAATCTAGCCAAATGTGTAACACCCTATTTCTATATTTCAAAAGATACTAATATCAATTTGATAAGTTGCGGAAGCACATGAAAAGTAGAATATTTTTGAAAAGATTTCCATAATAATACCACTCCAACACCATGATCAAACAAAAGGACTATTCAAGAACTAATATTGTTAAAATAAAATAGAATCCAAGTCAAAATAAAAACTCCAACATAATCCATATGATAGATTTTTAAATAATCATTTTATCCAAATCCCATACACACGTTCCATAGTGAGTTCGACTCTCAACTTAAAATCACGCGGAACCTAACTTTATAAAGGAGTTCGACACTAAAGAAATCAAGGTTTCAAAATAAATTGTTTGACAAGAATAATCTAGTTATGTCTTGGGAATAAACGAAACCAGAAGTAAAGCAGTTCGGCACACCCACTCCGCCACGCCGCTCCACGATCACAGACCTGAAAACATTTTATGCAAAAGGGGGTGAGCACAAAAACGTACTCAGTGGTGGGAATCAAGGAACACCGCGTTTACCCAAACGCATAACATCACAGGAAAAGTGATAAATAAATCTTTCTTGCCTCACCGGCTCGAAAGTTACCTCCCCGGTATAACATCCTGCCTCACCGGCACGGATTATGATCACTCATCTACAAACACAAGGCTCACCGCCAAGGTTAACATAGACTACGCTCGTCGACTGTGCACAGGACTACTGCATACTCACCGCATGCCTTGCATACTCACCGTATGCAATTGATCGTTTATCATTAACACCATCAACCATGACTTACACGTTGGGCATAAAAAGCATTTCATAAACCATAAATGCATTTAACCACGCGTGACATTATAAAATCCGTAAAACATTTGCAAGTTGAAAGAAGTTTCACCTACCTCAAAATCGAACTCAACAAATCAACACCAATATCAAAATTGGAACGAGGGTCCTAGTTGCGCCGCACCTAATCAAAATAAATACCAATAATTTTATAAAGGCTTGTACGAAACCTTAACCACAATTTCTTAAGCAAACTAAATATGATTACAAATTATTGAGCCCGTTTCTAGTGTGCACACCAAAATGACATAAAGCTACTGCCTTTGGAAAACAATAGGGAAAATAATAGGCCAAATAAGTTTAAGATTTTCGTAAATAACAAAACAACTAAAAGTGTAATTAACTCCAGTAGCCAAACTTTCCAACTTAGTAAGATAAAACAATACATTTTAAATAAACAAAGATCAATTAGCAGAACACCTTTTTTTTTCCTCCTTAATGTATTAAACCTATAATTTTTTTGAATGAGTGACTTTATAATTATAATAATAATGTAGCAGCTAGTGTTGAAGTTGACGACAACAATGCTGCTAATGGCGTTTAACAAAGCCAAATTACATTTTTATATACAACTTTGATAATTCACCCAACTTGAGAAAATAAAGAAAAAGTCTCCACAAACTACATACTAGAGAAATTGATTACAAATTTAATTAATGGCCTGACACCCTTTAAGAAGAATTCTCATTGCCACAATTTTAAAAACGTAATTAACGATTGAGACCCACTTAGAATAAATTCTCCGAAACTCAAAATCTATAATTTAAACAAAACAAAACATCCTACATATATAAATCGAATATCTCACTACGGGAAGTAAAAATTAGAGTCAGGATTACTGCGAGGAGTTTGGATTATTCAAATATCATAATTAACAAAGAATGAAACAACAAAAGTAATTAAGGATTCAACTATTTCTTTATCTACAATTTGTTAGAAATGTAGTACTTGCCGGGCGATTACAATGTAAAGAAATGTAGGAGATGAGAAATACACGGGAATAACACAGAATTGAAATAACAACGAAACAAACAAAAAACCGTATAAACTAATGCCGAGTCGAGGAAGGCCTCTAT
>JAYJMF010000073.1:3488198-3513877 GCA_036873715.1 Salvia sclarea
ATTTTTCTTAATCTCGTAAATTCATATCTCTTAAGGATGCAATGCCCTAATTAATGAGCCCATAATTATACTTAATTTTGCTAATTTCGCTCTAATTCCTGCTACAGGAATTCGGGATACTACAGTAAAAAACATGAAATTCTTTAGTTGAGTTCATATTTGGTGTTTTACTTGGGAAAACCATTGCTCATAAGAAGTATAACGGCCTCGGGATGAGACTTTAATTTTTCACGAGCCAAAGACCGCACCGGATCTGGGTTGAGGGAAAAATCTCGACTTCCTTAAATTTGTGCCAGATCTGGGTTAGGCAAAATTTCGGCCTCCTTTTAAAGAATTGCGCCAGATCTGAGTTAGGCAAAATTTCGGTCTCCTTAAATAATTACGCCAGATCTGAGTTTTCAACTTTGTCAGACTTGGGGATAATGAGGGTTTTGGACAAGGCTTTTTCGGTTTTGGGGATGTCAGACTTGGACTTTAGCTTTGGGCCAACTTTAGTATAACTCAGTTTTGGGGCCTATTATGTAAAAAGAAAAATCAAATTGAGCCCGAGGAGTCGGCTCTCTCAAATCTGGAAAAGAGGAAGGAAATCGTGCATCGCCAGATTTGGAAGCGCGAGAGATTTGGGCATTGCCAGACTTGAGTTTTTCTTTTTGGACTCATCAGACTTGGGATACGAAAAATTTAGGCAAAAATTATTGGACTAGTCAGGCATGAGCTTTAGTTTTACTAGTTTTGGAGTAATGAAATATCATGTTAAGTTGGTTCAAGGCGAATTAAGCAACAACTTGTCCCAAAGTGATAAAAAATAATTTGAACCAAACTCAAAAATTTGGGTCCGGCAGACTTGGGGTATAAGGCTTTGGATTTTTTCTTGGGTTCTCCAGACTTGGAGTAACGAAAATTTGAGCCAAACCCAAAAATTTAGGTACGTCAGACTTGGGTTGAGGTGAAATCTCAATTTTCTTGAATAAAAAATCATGCCAAGAGTTGGGTGGAGGTGGGATTTTAACTTCCTTCCTTTGAAAATCATGCCAGATCTGGGCTGGACCAATTTGAACTTTAACTTTGGGCCAAGTTATCATAACTTTAGTTTTGGGCCCCTTAAGTGAGAAAGAAAAACCAAACCGAGCCTTAAGGATCGGCTCTTTCAGATCTTTGCGCTTCCAAATTTGAAATTCCGAGTAGCACAATTTGCCACCGCCAGGTCTGGGAAGAAGGTAATTTGGTTAAACTAATTTTAGGGTTGGTCGTGTCTTCGCCGTTGTCAGATCTGTGAGAGAGAGGGAATTTGCCCCAATTGAATTTAGAGCTTTGAGTTCGATCTCGTTTGGCTTGAGGATGAGGAAATGAGCTGGGTGTCCTAGCTCAAGTAAGTCGGATCTGAGAAGAAGAGTCCGCAGAGGGTTCGGCTCTTTCAGATTTGGAAAAGAGAATGAGGGAACCACGCCGCTTTTTCGAAAATTTCGACCGAGTCCTCGAACTTGTCTAGAAAAAATTCGAAGAAGGAGCATGGCTAAGAGCAACAATTCGATTGATTAAGCTCGTGTTTCCATAATTTCGACCAAGTCTTACAACTTGGCTTTGCCGATTTCGACAAGAAGAAGGGCTGATTCGGCCACCATAGCAAGAGACAAAGGCAACTCCGAGCTCTGGGATTCATCACCGCCAGATCTGGAAAGAAAATGGCTAATCCGGCTGAGTTCAATATAGTTGAGTTGGGGGGAAAAGAAATCGAGCCATTTGCCATAGTTCAGGTCGGCCAGATCTGAGGAGAAAAATTGGGATATAACTTTGCAGCTCGAACTTTTGTAAAAAATAGGAAAATCGAGCCAAACTTCCATCAAGTCTTGGTGAAAGGTAGGTTTAAACCGAACCCCGTAGCTCGAGACCATAGATTCCGGTGGTGAAAATTGAAACCATTCATCGTAGCTCATCCATAATCCAGCGCGCCGCCATATCTGGGAAAATGGGAAATTCGGACTAAGTGCCGCGTGCCACTGCTCGGGCTTACCAGATTTGGCTAGAGAGTGCAAATCGGATTCCACCGTTTGAGTCAATTAAGCTATACAGTTAAGCTCTGCCAGATCTGTGAGTGTGGATACGAGATACTCCATGTTTTAGAGCTCATTAAATCCGGGTAGAGGAGAAAGAAATATTCTGAATTTTGCAGCTCCGCATCACCAGATCTGAGACGAGCCTTCTTGAATGTGATATTCTCGTCGCGAGGTACGTGGTGACGATTTTAGATTTCCTTCTCCACTTCTATATAAACTCCTCATAACTCCATTTTTCCTTTCTCACTCTAACCGCTTCTGCTTTCATTTTCTCTCAGCCATTTCTGACTTGGGTGAGCTTCGAGCTTGTAGATCCTCAGATCTGAACATTGTAAGCTCAGTGTTTTGTAATTTCCTCTAAAACTTTGTGAATTTTATCCGAAACGCTTCTATAGAAGACGCATAATTTGCAGGAGATCTCCCAAGAAGATTATCTACATTGGCGGGTAACTACTATCCCAGGTCTGGGACTAAAGATGTGAGCCCAGACTTAGAATATATTCTCGTGACATACCGAGGAGTTGATCGAGCTCAAGGGTGATTTTAAATTCAAACATACTTTGAGATTTCGGGGCGAGGTCGGATCATGTACCCTTGGGGGGCAAATTTCTTTTCAACGTGAATCAACTCGAGCTTCTTTGAGGCTCAATGCTTGAAGTATGAGACAAATGTTCTAAAGAGAGCCCATATCTGAGAGCATTTCAAATCTAAAAATAGGACAACATACTTGATTGCCTCAATTGATGGTCCACGTCCAACAAGCATGGCGATGCCACTCCTGATTTTTTCCAAGTATGAGAATGTGACTACTTTTTTTTTTCTTTCTAAGTATAAGAAATATAAGGACTCATTTTCTTCAAGTATGAAAAATACGGAGACTCTTTTTCTCCAAGTATAAAAATACGGATCTGACTTTTCACTTTTCTTTCTTAAGGTACGAATATTATGTCTTCTTTCTTTGAATCCGAGAATGACTCTTACTTTTGGATACTTTCTACTATTCTATTCGATATGTTTTTGTTAAGTCTCTCTTTTTGCAAGATTTTCGGACTAAGAGCATGACTTTCTTGTTTCATCAAATCCGGGCCTTCGCCAACCCTGGGGCTTTTCGGACTTATGAAGTTTGAGAATTATGATGAACTCATGCCTAGGGTCGCCAAGGCTTTCGTGATTTCTTCATGCCTGGTGGGGTTGCCAGGGCTTTTAAATGGTTCAGATCTGGGGTATTCAGGGCTTTTTGTGTTTCAGACCTTGGCTAACTTTCCTTTAGATCGTGTTTGGACTCGCCAAGGCGTTTTGGAACATGATTGGGGTTACCAAGGCTTGAGTGTTTCATGCCTGGGGTTGCCAGGGCTTTTGTGTTTCAGACCTGGGATAACTTTCCCTTTAGATCGTGCTTGGACTCGCCAAGGCATTTTGGAACATGCTTGGGGTTACCAAGGGTTGGGTATTTCATGTCTGGGGTTGCCAGGGCTTTTGTGTTTCTTTTATTCTTGGGGAATTATCCATGAACTATGGATAATTCCTTACTTCTTTTATGGAGGAGACTATCCATACTTCGTGGATAGCTCCTTGCTTCTCTGGTGGAATTATCCGTGAGCTATGGATAATTCCTTGCTTCTTTTCTGGGTAGACTATCCATACTTGGTTGATAACTTTAACCTCAAATTCTATCATGAGCGATTTTACATGAGTCTACTTTTCTAAATATAGGTTTTTAGATACAGCATGCTCAGACTTGGGATGTTATTCTCATACTTAGGCTTGCGTAGATGTTGAATTTCTTATAAAGAAACGTGAACTTCAAAGTCATGAAATGATTATTTCTTAGATATGAGATGTTATTTTCAAGTCTGGGGTAGTACCAGATATGAGATTCTTTCTTTACATTTATGTTATGTGTATTCATGATTTGTAAATTCTCACAAGTATTGACATGAATCTTGGAGCAAAGAAAGACAAATATAGATTATCATGTAATCGTTTTTGGAAAGCATAACAAGCAAAATTGCTTAAGAAGACAAATTAGAGATATTTCAGGCGAACTCACACATAGAATTTCTTGAGGGTGTTGATAATCACCGTCGGTGTCATCGGGGGGACACTCGAGTTTGAGGAGGTCGAGGCCTGATTGAGTATCTGCTGGAGACGTACCATGACCAGCTCTGGGATTGCACCAGGTCTGGGCGAGGCTAAGCTCGGTTAGAGGCCGATGTTGAGCCCTCCATTCCCAGGTCTGGGTTGATGAATATCGCTAGATCTGGGAATGTTTCTTCCTTCTTCCGAAAAATCATTCATCAAGTTACGAGCCGTTTCTTCCGTCATGCTCGTACTTTCTTCAATTACTAACTAGGGTTTCTTGACTATCCACAAATTTGTCAAGAGTGAGTCGGCGTACTTTTTTCCGGTGGCACCACAAATCATACAAATCCGAGACTTACTCCAAAATACCTCACAATCTTGCTGGGGTTCCGACTAAACAAACGTCATTAAGGCATTTTAAACAAAATCAAGGCTCATCACCACCATGTTTGTGCAAAAGAGGTGAAATGCTCAACAACTTCTTTCTCCCAACTAAGATTTTCTACCAATTCTCATAAATGAACAGTAAAACCCCATACTTGAAAAAATCAGATTACAAGGATGCTTAAGCTAAAGTATGACATCTCCTTCGCCAGACTTGGAAGGGTATAATTTATCCTCATCAAAACCAATGAACAAGAAATTCATCTATAGCAGAATTCGAACCAAGGGTGCTTATTCGCGAATTTTTTTGTTCATATCTTTTATGCGATTGTTCATGGTTCGTTGTTCTTCCGTTAAAAATGGTTCTCTTTTGATCTTTCATATATATATATATGTGTGTGTGTGTGTGTGTGGCAAAGATCAAAAGAGAATTAGTTTTAATGGGAGAACATAGAACAATGAACAAGCGCATAAAATATATGAATAAGAACAAAGACACAATGTACATGCATGGAATCCCTCTATGCTATAAATATGCAATAAAAAAGAAAACATTGCACTGAAACCATGTACTTGCAATGATTCTCATCAAAACCTAAGTTTTTTTCTTTTCCCTTACTGGTAAATAAACTGTTGTTGTAATACTAGAGGGTTTAGGGTAAAAATTAAGATGCATTTTATGTATTCAAGGCTGCTGGAAAAGAGCTTGTGACTTACGACCATGTAATGTCATCTTAGTGATACAAGTTCGAGACAAATGGTCGTTGTTTTTATAGATCACAAGCACAATCACATCCACGGGAGACATATAGCTTTACGTTGAAGGTTCGAGCATTGTTCTCCCAATAGTTAGAAATGTTAAGTGGGCCATGTCGGCCAGGCTCAAGCCTGCCCACGTGATAATAGGCATGGTCCAGCCCAGGCACATGTTTCAGGTGAGCCGTGCCTGGGTCGGGCTATTTTGCAATATCATAGGCCCTGCCCAACCCAAGACCATTATGAAAGTAGGCCTAGGCCGTGCTTGAAGTGGGTCTGGGCCAATCGGTGGGCCTCGAATCATTTTTTAAATTATATATTTTTATGTATAAATAATTATATATATATATATTATATTGTAACAAAATAAAAATTGAATATATAAATACAAAACATAAAAATAAAATTATAAATTAAAATATATATGTGTGGGTCGGGCCTGGGCCTGGCTGGTCTTGGGCCGTGTATCAAGTGGTCCTAAGCCTGGGCCAGTCTAAGGTTGAGCAAAAGGCCCAATTGGGGCCCATTACAAAAGGGGCGACCCATGCCCACTTCTTCATTCTACCTGGTTGGGCTTGGGCCGGGCCTGCCCGGCCCAGTTGACAACTCTAAGCGTGTGGCATACATTACACGCTGTTTATGAGGCAAAAGATAAATACATATTCAAGTACAATTTTTCGTACGCGCACGGGTAAACATGAGAAGCACGCTCCAATCACAGAAAGGCAGCACTAGATCGCTTCGGTAGAATTAAGGCGGAAATGACCCCACATAAAGAAATGTCTCAGCCTAAGTTAAGGATATATTTTGTTTTTCTTCGAGGTGTAGTGATGTACTAAAATGGTGGGACAATGATTTGTGATTAGGGACGGCGAGTCACGAATTCAATTTTTTTTATATTCAAATAGTAATTGTGTATTAATCAAAATAATTAATTCACTCATGTTGCAATATTACCACTAACACTTGGTATGTTGCAATAATATAACTATTTAAAATTTATGATTTAGATTTATTTCAGTGATCGAGGAGTTGACATGTCGAGCGTGATTCTAATTGAATCGAAAATATTGAGGTTGTGCAACCGTAATTTGGCCACGCTGACTATGGAGAAGCATGCCACGTCAACTCAGTCATGTTTCTTAAAATTTTGAGTACCGCAATTAATTTTGTAACAAATTGAAAGATAGTGATATTATTGCATATTTCAAATATTATGATAAAAATTATAATTTAAAAAAACAAAGTCCTTATAAAAAACAACTGTAGTGTGAAGATGAATATATAAGAGTAGGAGCTAAGGATAAGTTCCTTTGTTGCATAAGTGGGGGTGGATGCGGTGGCATTAGGACACATGGGTAGGGTTACGAGATTTTTGAAAATTATAGAATGCAATTCATCAAGGATAAATCTATTTTTAAATTTTTTTTATTATATAAATCACTCACAAAAATACAGATAAATCTTAAATTTCATAAATAAAATGTTAAATTGCAAACTAAGCAAAAATAAAAAGTTTCAACTAAAATAATCAACTAGCACGTCAATTGTCTAATAACATGGCTCCATAACATTCAACAAAAGAAAATATGAATACATCTTAAGAAATTTTTGGTACCCAATCGATTTTTAAGTTTATTAAATTGAAGAGCAGCTCCAAAAAGATAAAACTCTTAAAATTAACTCCAAACGTATCCAATTTGTGAGGTTGCCGTACTCAACTCACGAATCTCTTTTTTTTTGGATTCGCCGGGTGGCGTATTGGGTGTGAATCCCACAAGAACCACACCAATCCCTACACATATATGATATTATAATATGCTATTTCTTTTTTGAATTTGTGCATCGTAGATAGATTATCTTATCAGAAATTCTAATTGTCATCTCAAACACATGCTCGGATATTACTTGCTCCATTAGATATAGTATATTTTATTGGGTGGGGCGGGAGGGATTAGATACTGTATATTGTATAAATGGTATCGAGTCAAATAATTTGAGAAAATGGAAACGGCACACAAAATTTGATGCATGAGCGATAGATTTTAATTAATTAATACTACCAAATGAAGAATGGCACCAAAAAATTAATGCTACCAAATGAAGAATGACTGTATTGTTATTTATTGCAATTTATAAGAAAACGAAGTAAACTGAGCTGTTATGTATGGTAAGATATCTAGACATAATTTTGAAGAAGGTAGCAAAATATATGTGTGTGCAGACTAATGTAGGACCAACTCTCTCTCTCTCTCATGAAGCATATATATTTTCTTCATACTACTATCATGATCGTCTCACCTTTATTGGACGAATTCTATTTCAGATCCAATCATTATAAAAGCACCAGCAAAATTACAAATAGTGTACATGAGCAAGAATAAATAATATCAATTCAAATATAAATATCGAACTATGAATCTTAGCCTGCCAAAAGATATGGCACGATAAGTTTAGGTAATATTTATACTATATCACAAGATTTAACCATGGGGTAGGATTGTAGGAAGAGGGTAGAATAATTTAGCGTGCCATTGACTCTAAGGCATTTTACAACTAGATACAGTATATAAGTCTATAATTATTTCTTGACTCGAAATATAATTTTCCTGACTAGAAGTTCTTTATTAATTTATAATATCCTAACTTTGAGACATAAAATGTCAAGACAATTTTTGTGCACCTATGTAAATATATGACATTTTTTTCATTGAATTGTGAAGTTTGAAATTATTGGGTACCCAATCACACTAACGATTATCTAACTTAGCCACAAATTTGGTAGATGGTGCAAGGGGGTTGCGGGTCGTGTACCCGGGTGTTCGAGGGTAGGACTCGTTCAATCAAAAAGATTTGGGTATATTTTATTAGTTTGGGATTGATGGATTTCTTTTAGGGTTTGATGATCTTTTTCGTATTAAATACTTACTACTTCTCGTGTTGTAATTGACAATACTCCTAGACGTAGTTTCATAGATGCAAGCTAAGTAATCAAATATGATCATGTGATTTTCTTACTTTTTGTAATTGCTTTATGCTTACTTTCGTAATATTCTAACTCCATCCAACAACAAAAACTATTTGTAATTGTTCTAACAACTTTAAAATTAATATGAGAAAAAGATATGTTTTGAATTGTGTATGTGAACTTAAAAGAAGAGTGAAGTTGTATTCAATTTTATATTACAACAATCTAACATCTCCTACCATTCAACATTAATTAGGAGTTGTTTACATCCACTTCACAGGTAATCGTAATAGACTTCACATCATCTTTTAACATTTAGGAGTTGTATATTTTAATGGATAAAATATATAGATAAAAATAATTAAAATTAATTTATTATTTATTTTGATGAATTGACTAACTTTGAACTTATTTAACCATTTCACCCTTAAAATAATAATTATATATTTTATCAATCAAAATAAATACTCATAGTATACAAATTTATATATACTCCATATGACAGGGGAGGGGAGTATAACTCGAGCTAAGTGTCAGTTGACTTAGCTAACTCTTTTATCATAAATTGAACTAAAATTTGTTTAGCGAGCACTTTCAATAATTTATAAAATTATTTCATTACAGACGAACCAAAACAAGCATCATAAATAATACCTCAATTTATATATTCATCATTCTTTTTATGTGATAAATTATATATTTTGTAAAAGATAATATAGCAAAGTATCATAAGAGTGATTACAATAAATATAGTTAATTGAAGTATAAAGTATTAAATATAATTTTATACGTATTTGCGAAGGTAGTGATGAATAAGGTGGCGGTATACTAATAGAAAAAGAGCCAGTGTGACAAAATATGGATTACCTAATATACCCTTATTACATATTTAATTTTAAGAATAATTTAATATACCCCTATTACATATTTAATTTTAAGAATAATTTTGTAAGATGCATATTATAATATCTATTCATACTTTGATTCGTGTAATTTTATCCTAATTAAATTCTATAAAATTCATATACATCCATTCGTTTCCTAATCCTATTTATAGTTTGCTTACGTAACTATTCTCAAACGTTTGATTCCACCCTAAACCGTTAATTTGAAAAATTGTGCTGTCCATGGACCAAAATATAATACGTATGTAATTTCACGTAAAAATATAAAAGAATTAATTAAAAGTATATTGATCTTGCATTATAGGAGAAAATCCTCGACATGACCGAGGTACAAGGATGTGATTGGGGGAGGCTGCATGCCACCGTTATGATCACCCCTCATCAGAGAGATGTCAAGGTTAAGTAAAAAACCAACTCAAGCAACAAGTAGATTTCTTTTTAAAGTTTTAATCTTTTATAATTATTGCCAATTTTATTTCAATGTGTTTTTAACACCTACATTTATGATAATGATAATAATTCAAGTCTTCCACTGTATATAACCATGCCTTTTTTGTCATAAAATAAAATATATTATGAGGGATTCACTTCATATTTTGTATGCCACACCCCTAGAGATAAACACGTGTTAAAACATAGATTTAAATGCATTATACTAAAATAAAATACACATAGCAACTTATAAGATTAGAGATGCTAAGTTATACTAAAAGGTAGAACTCTAACTTTAAAATTATTTATTATTGGGTAAATATCAATTTAAACTTGAACTTTACTCCATTTTATCAAAAATGTTTTGAAATTTAATTAATATTTTTTTAAACCCCGAACTATCCACCTTTTATCAAAAATACCCTGTGTTTATTTTTCGACTCTGCAAGTTTTGAATAATGACGAAAAACCATTGTTTCAACAGTATATTTGGATTTCTCAACGAGCCGGAAAATGAATGCGGGATATCTTTGAAAAAAAAAATAATTTTTCGACGTGTATACTTGAGTTTCTTAGCCAATCGAAAAATGAGCATGGGATATTTTTGATAAAAAAGATGATAGATTGAGGTTTAAAAAGTATTTTTTAAAGTTCCGAGTATTTTTGATAAAAAAAATTTAAAAAAAAAAGTTGATAGTTTGGGAATTTTAAGAGTATTTGTTAAAGTTCAGGATATTTTTTATAAAATGAGAGTTCGAGGTTTAAAATTTGCCATTTATTATTTTAGTCATACTATGCTAATTACTTTAATGGGTGCAAAATATTGTTCCTCAAGTCAAGACTCTTTTGCCTAATTAATTAGTTACTTTTCTCCGATCAAAATTATTTGTTATCCATAGGAATTTTATTTAAGCCCATTACATAGGATAAACACTTTAAAAGTCAAAGCATCAAAGGCCAAGTACTTAAGCAATTTAAGTTCTTTTGCAAGTTAATCAAAAAAGATTTAAATTTAAAATTCAATTGATACTTTTTTATTAATAACTAGGGATCAAAACTAATCTCCCCAAAACAAGAAACGAGGTCCCTTTAGTATACGAATATTCGGACTATATAAATCTATCATAAAGTATCTCAATTTACAAAATAGTGCATGGTAGGATTTTGAATTAATAATTTTATGTGATTTATATAAAAAAAGGTATTTAAGAGCCATATGTGTATACATATTGCTTGCAACACATGATAAATTTACAATTTAGACTTTTAAGTAACCTTTAGTTTTAGTTTTCTGATACTGACTAAATTATACTAACAAAATATTAATTTGTTCAAATTTTTCAATTGACCATTAGACTTTTGAGTAACCTTTAGTTTAGTTTTCTGATACGGACTAAATTATACTAACACAATATTTTGATTCAAAATTTTCAATTGATCATGACACGTAAATAAAGTTTGTGTTCTACTACTTTCCCTAATGGTAATTCAAATAAATAGGGGTACTAAATTGAGTTTATGAGGGAAAGCATAAGAAATTTAAGATTTTCGAGAGGACTATAAATACGGATGGGGTACTAAATTGAGTTTATGGGGGAAAAACATAAGATATTGATTAAGATTTTTGAGACGTAATGCATAATGGATCATCGAGATAATTCAAGACAAAGTATAACTGGGGTACTTTAAATGTTTGTGGTTTTATTAATTTATCTCTATTATTATATATGTTTTTAATTGTTTATATGTTTACATGCTTACATGCTTCTGTTATCATAACAAGATTTCATGATATTATGTTCTCATATATTCACATTATGGTATATTTATTAAGGTCTCTTTGATTATAAGAGCTTATGGTATGATTATTAAAGCATCAATAATTATAAAGTCTGGTATTAAGATCGCAATGAAGGGTCTCATGGTTATGTACATGTATATGTATACGTATATGTATTAGAATTGTTTATGTGATAGTATAAATTATTTACATGTGTGACATATATGAATAAATGCATTGTGCAACATTGGGTATAGTTATATGCTCACCCCAATATACTTTAGAGCTTTTGTACTTGATGAAGCCGTCTTGAAAATTGAGAATGATAAGAGAAAAACAAGTATTTTTGTTAAAATATATGTTTATCACAAGTATTTGTTTCGACCATCGATATTGTTTAAAATATTATGTTTAGATTCATTTAAAATATGTTTTCTTATGTAGTCTATGTTATATTGGTTTTGCTCGAAATATTCTTTTACTTGAAAATAATTTTCTGCTTCATGTTTAGTAAAACTAAAGGTTGTATTAATATTTTAGTCGGTTAAAAATCGGGTTATCACATTTTAGTTAAATTTGTTGTGTGTATATTTGGCTATTAATTTGTTATGTATTGAAAGCTTATTAATTTGATTTGAATTTTGTGCAACATCACACATAGATACTCTATCATTGATATTTCTTCTTCTTCTTCTTTTAAAATATGATGAGAACACCGATCAAGGGTTTGTTGCTATTATTTTTATCCGTTTGAAGTATGGTTGAGCAAAGAAATAAATATTAATTACATACTTGTATTTTCTTTCTTTTGGATATAGTTCGAACAAAACTGAAGCCCTATACAACTATACTTTATAAAAATTATATATTACTTATTCATATTTTGCTTCGTGTAATTTTGTCCTAAAACCTATAAAATTGACCGTAAGAAGATCACAACTAAAGAAGGTGGCAATAGTTAAATTATTTGTCTGTGAGATTAAGAGAAGGCATCGCATGAATTATTTGACTTGCAGGTGCTCATTTGTTAAGGAATTGATACCTCAACCGGGAAATGACTCGCCACGTTCATCTATCCATCAAATGGTTATGGTCATTGATTTAGTGTGAAAAGAAACCCTTCCTCTCCATGGTGCCGACTCTCCTCTGCTGGCAACAGCTATTAGTCAAATAATTTGATGGATGCTCCGTCCACTTCTATTAAACTCGACAATTTGCTTCTTGATATGGAATGTATAATCGGTATTAATGATAATTTAGTCTGAAATGTGCTTTTACTTTCAGTGATCATTATACACATACATCAGTTGCTGGAGTGGAGTGTGCTCTCAAAAATCATGTTCCTTTTTTATTTTTATTTTTAAAAAATGATTATTGCCAATCTTGATACTTGATCAAAGTTGTTGGTCGGTGTTGTCATATGTTATCCATAAAACAACAATAAGTTTCCTTGATTTCTTCTAATCATTTATTTAATTCGATATGTTATTTGATACTTTGAATAGCAATAAATTTAGTGGCTTAAAGGTTCTTCTACCCGTGTGGCATTGCCATATTAATAGTGGGCACGCTAACTTGTACTAATGGTGGATTGGGGAATAATTCTGCTGCATATATAACAGTACAATTACTTTATTCATTATTATTACTCACTTTGTCCCATTCTTTTTATCCTGTTTCTTTTTTACACTCGTCCCATTCTTCAAGGAAACAAGACAAGAAGAATGGGATGGAGGGAGTAATTTTTATTTATTTAAACAAATATTTGGTAGGTTCTAAATTTGCTTCATATTTGAAGATTTAATTTCTTTGCAATGTAAATCAATGCTTGATTCTATAAGAGTTGTCTAGCTTATTTAAGTTCAAATAAGATAAAAATAGATTTAAGATCGAAAAAATAATAAAGGCAAAAATAGTTTTTTAATAGTTTAAAATTTCAGCTAATTCTCATGTCAAGTAGTAATTGAAGCTTAGGTGTACATATAACCACTTATTCATATACATAATAATTTGTTTAAAAATATTGTGTAATCAATTTAAAATTCTTTAATGAAAGTTAAAGAGAAATTAAGAATTAACGAACATATAATTTATTTGTTATTAAAAATATAATTATTATATAGTCCCTTTGTCTCTTATAAGTATGCATAATTTTTCTTATTTGTTTATCTCACAAATGCCCATATTTTTTCTTGGAAACACATTTTACCAAAAGTCAACAATTTCTCCCCTCATATTCACTTTATCACTTTTCGTATAACATTTTGATCACCACAATTATAAGGAATGGAGGAAGTATAAAAAATTAATTATCCATATTAATTGACATATTTGACGTGCAACGCACAACGCACGTCCTCACTTCTGGTATGAAATTAAAAGTCATGTGATTTAGTATAGCCACAGCCATAGGTGTGGTGTCGCAAAATGAAGACATAAGAGGGTAATTTAAAAGGAAAACCGAATAGTCGACGTCGACCTATTTATATCCCTTGAAATTCCAAAAAGAAGCTTAGGTTGGACGTGGTTCGGATAACAAATCCACAATTCCGATGTGGGGCCCCCGCACTAATATTTGAATTAAAATAAATTCAAATTCAAAGTAAATACTAATCACCACTCCCCTCCCCTAAGAGCTGTCAATAAGCATCTTCAACACTCACACACACACATACTTATATAAATACACTCATGTCATATCTCTGCTCCTCATCTATATAGTAGTATTAATTATTTACAAATAGATACATACTATATTACTCGCCCTCGGATTTTCTTTGCCACCACCATTCCATATTTTCCATCTCTCTCTCTCTCTCTCTGAAGTAAAGCACACAACACCAAAAGCAAGAGAGGCATGGGTGGCGCCGACGAGGAGTGGGTCAAAGCCGCCATGTCAGACGACACGATGGTGGTGGAGCTCCTGGTGCGCCTCCACGGAGCTGCAGCGGCGCCGACCCCGCCGGCGCGCCTGGAGTGGAGCGTCCGCCAACGCCGGTCAAGGTCCGTCTTCGCCAACACGAAGAAGCTAGCTCAGAATCAGCGAGCGAGCCCTAGCACGCCGCTCTGGTGGAGCGGCGGCACCTCCCTCAGCGGGGGATCCGAGGAGTCCACCCGCCCACATAGCCAGAAACTCTCCACCGATGCGAGATCTAAGGTTCGTGTCGGCGGACCTCCTCTGCTGGCGGCGATGCATCGACATCGCCGTCCGCGCATTGCTAACTGATTTTAATTTCTGATAATTAAAGCTATCTGTGCGTCTGTGTGCCTGCGTATCGATGTACCCTGTTTTCCGGCAACGCCGCTGCGCTTTCAATTTTATCCTAGGAGGAGAGTGTCGTGGCAGTTGGCATTCGGTGGGTTTTGTAAATTGACCGTACTACCCCTAGGGAATACGGATATTTACTGCCAGCTTCTGGAACAAGTCAGAAACTCTTTCATTCCATTGTTGGCTTCCTCTCTCCTCCTCACCTGTCACCGTTTTTTCAGTTTCGGAAACTGACAAGAATTCCCCGGAGGGGCACTTTTGTCACTTCCGTCTCCCCCGCTTTCACCGGATTCCATCTTTCGATTTTATCTTATTTTTTTCAGAAATTGATAAAAATTGGTATCACTGTTAAAATTGAATTTTCAATTTTGACGCGTGAATGCCCACACGAAGATAATTCCTCACCACTTTTTCAACTCACCACCCCTGCCTTCATTATTATGCTTCTCGTCGTGTCGTCACACCTTGATCAAGACCTGAATTGACCAAAATAACCCTCTCTCGTAAAGGGCGATTCCGTCAATTCGTTCTTCCTAGTTCTAAGTTTTGTGTGGAAGAGAAGTTGCAGTTATACTTATGTTATTGGATCGGAGTGGTAAGAGACACCCAAAATGGGAAGTCTGTTTAGAGTCAGCAATTTTCTTTCTGGTCAAATGGATCAAGGCTTCTAACTATTTGTTGGATGCGAGGGGCATATTAGTCAATTCAGGTGGTGGGGGGAGCACAACCCCACCCCTGGTTAAGCGGTGGCGTGTTTTCGTGGCAAATAGGTCTGCGTTTAAGTTTGGTGGGAGCGTTGTTAGTGGTTGTGCACTTTATATAAAAGCCCCCCATTTTTTATGTAAAATTAGGGAAAAGGGTGTTGCAATTCGGTGCGGCGGGAGCATTGTGTCCATTTCAGACCTTATTGTCTTTTGGCATCCAATCATTTCATGCCATTTGTACACCAGGAAAGCGAACATTCCGAGGCACCACCACACAGTTGTACTTTGTTTCCTTGTCTTTTATTTGCTGCCTCAAAATAAAAATATTTCTCTTGAAAACAAACCACCTAGTTAGTTAAGATATCTATAGTTATTTCTCGTGAAAATCATGTCTACATTGAGGTGAAGCCAAGTGGTTTTACGCTCCATCATCTTTGTGAGTGAGCTAATTGGTAGAGTTGGACACGAGTGGCTATCATGTGTTTGACTTTAAATTTAAGAAACGTCTTCTATGTCAAAATATATCGTATGCAATCAAATATATCTAAACAATCAATTTAGGAGAAAAATGATAAATGTTCTTGCCTCACCGGACAAAAATCAATTTAGGGAGCATAGGAATGTGACAGCTTTATAACAACCTCTTGTTTTGTTTTGCTAGAGATAGATGTGCTGAGGTTGTAATAAGGTTAGTTGTTAGGATTTTACCATCTCATGGTGCAGTCAAAAGTTGTGCAATCAACTTCTTTTGTTTTGCTTAGTATAGGTATAAGAAGAGGGTTAAAAAGGGCTGTAATTTCCATGACTGACAGAGTGTGAACGTGGACTATATTTATATAAATTCTAAAAAAATTTCCTCCGCCTTGTGTGTCCAAGAAAGGTGGATTCCTGCATGTAATTTGTATCTTAGGTTTTCTGGAAAAGACCCAAGTGTGGAAAGTGTGAAATGGTGGAAAATATGAAAGAAAATGAATCGTTTGGGTGGGTTTAGGTTTGTGGTTGCAGGTGGGGGGCCATTATGTGTGTGTGTGTGTGTGTGTGTGTTTAAATAAGTAACAGTTAGTTCACCAGTTTCAGTTTCTGTTAGCTTATAATCTAATCATAAATCAAATTATTGAACTAGACTTGTTGGGTATTGGTTTATCTTCAACTTCACTCACACTCACACTCACACATTCAGCTTTGCATTTACTTTTCTAATTTATTTGTTCCTCTCATCTTCTTTTGGTTGGAGATTGTGGGTAGTGGTTCGATGGCTCTTAGAAATGAAGGTGAGCGGAGCTGAGCATTGAACTATCGAAAACTTGGCCATCTCTCATAAAGTAGATGTGTTAGATTTCTTTTCCCCCCCTTCTGTACACTAACTCAAAGGTCATTGAATTGTATGATATTTCATTAGTTTTGATTACAAGTATTATTTTCAACAGTAATTAGTAATTCACTTTCCTTGAGTTATCAGGTCCTCAGATATGGGATTTTTGGGTAAAGAAGCGCTTGTATGGTTACGATACCTTGGATTTATTGTGATTTAAGTCGATATTATTTTGTATGTTTACTATATGAAGATGCAAAAGTCGACTATTAGATGATTTGTTTAAGATCATTAATCATTTCCATCTTTCCCTGTCCTGAGGTTCTTTTAGGGCAGACTTTGATTTTTCACTGATTGTGTGGTGTTCTATTTGTTGCAGCTCAATGGCGATAGTGAGAAAGCCGTCTCAAAGAAATCAAGAAAGAAGAAGGTAAACATATTAGGTTTTATTAAGCTGTAAAAAGGGAATGCAGTGATCAAACAAGCATCTTCATTCCCACACACTTTTTCATACACTGTTATTGCCACCTATTATCACCAATGTCGAGTATCAAATGCTGTCCATGAGAACAAACTAGAGAAATCTCCTTCATCACTTATGTTCTATTTAGGGGTACATGTAAATCAATAAGAATGTAGATCGTTTCTCATCTGGCTCTAACCAATACACTTCTTCTTCTATTGTCCACAGACCTTAACGGAGCTAAAGGATGAAGAGAACTCATTGCTAAAGGAGAGAAGAGATTTGAAGAGGGTACCTAACTTCTTCTCCATGCTTGTAGTTAAAATAAATTGTGTTGATGTTCATTGCTCAATGCTGACTATCGCCTCCCATTTTTCGCTTCTCAGGAAATTGCTGCGTTACGCGTAAATTTGGAGAAACAAATAGCTAAAAATGAGAACTTAAAGAGAATAAAGGTGCAAAAACCTTCTTCACTATTCACCCCTCGTCTCTGTGTGATTTTAACTCATTCATTGGGTTCATTGATTTCTGCCTGTTTGAACTTGACTCAAAACTTTTGGGTGCAATGAGAAAGAAAATATGTAGTTTCAAAATTGTAGCCAAGTTTATCATATATCTCCGTTCCATATGTTAAAAAATAAGACTCACTCTTGAATGTTCTATTTGTCTTGGGCATTGGCATTAACTGTTTTCTATCACGAGAAACTAACATTCCATCTTCTATACAGATCGAGTTGCAGCCCCAACTTGATAGAGAGATGGAACCTGCAACTGAGGAGTCAGTTTCAGACAACCGGCTGCACCCCAAGACAACAGCTTGTCACCCTATTCCCCCCATCACGCCACCACTAATCCCAGACGACGCCATGGTACCGCCCAATGCAGATGGTGCAGCTTTTGTGCTTCCCGATCTAAATATGCCCTTCGAGGACCCCTGCCCTGATATAATCTGCAGCGTCAGCTAAACCCTGCGGTTAGACTCTACTCCACCTACTAAGACAAACCAAATATAACAAGTGACACCTATACTAAATAATGGCTAACCTTGCTTTAGGACAAAGTGTAATGTAACTGTATGATAGTGCCAATCAACCAATACATGTTTGACTAAGTGTCTTGTAGTAGTTAGGATATATTCTTTTTGTTTACTTATGAATGAAGAGAAGTGGTGAGGGTTAAGTTAGAGATCTTAACTCTTCTTAAGTAGCCATTTTTTTGTTCTGCAATTCTCTTCCTGCTTCGAACGTCCCCGTCCATGAGCCCCGTTTATGCTCCCGTCTCGTTTGGGGATGTTTGGAGATGAGATGGAAACGTCTCATGTAATAGTTAGATGTGCATAGGTTGTTTTTTCCTAGGCAAGACCTTGAGGCAGATTACTCCTTATGTTGTCTTTGCTTGTGATATTGTGTCTCTCTTGAAGCAAACTTAGATCCAAGAGAGATATATATCTGGACAGGAATGTTCTCGAAGTGTAGCTCTTTTGTACACAACTTTTTACTCATTACTTCACAAATTATATGGGAAAAGTACAACTAAAGCAAGATGTTCTCTCTTTCAAACTTACTTGTTATTATATGTTCTTTTTTTCTTTGGTTGTCATTGCCAAGATGGTGAGATATAGTTGACTGAACTAATCTGTTAATTAATTTCACTAGTCTAGATCTCGAACAAAAGGGTAAAGTTAAGGGGGGCCCAAAAATCTTGAAATGGTTTTCTGATAAGGATTAAACAAGTATACTTATGCTCTGCCTTTGCCCAATGTGTAGATCTTTTGAACTGTGCAACTTTTTTTATCAACGTAAAAGACTTGTGTGAGATCATTTCGTAGCTTGGGCCGCTTGGCGGTCAAGATTCATTACCAATTTACTCAAACAATTCATTACCAATTTACTCAAACATATCAATGTAAAAACAAATACTAAGATTTTACAATCAAACTTCTTTGGAAAAATGAATAAATATTTTAGACGTATATATGATATGAGTTCATGTGTTGCTAGAAAGTGAGGAAAGTAAGAACTCGACATCAGAATTTCAAGAGCACATTAGGCCCATAGTATCTGGACTTTGACACCAGAAAATCATAAAATAAACTTAAAAAATTTGAATGGAACATCAATAACATACAGTTAAATGTGAGTTTTGATATATTGATCTGTCTTGTAACATGGAAGCACAACAACGAGAATCTACAACAAACATGGAGAATGTTACAATTCAAATCTTAAAGCGAAGTTGAAGAAAATGATATAAAGTGGAGGCTAATTCGAGGTATCCTCGTCAAGCACATGAAAGCATTTCTTTAAGATCTCAACAGCTTCATCCACTTCCTCCGTGGAGATGATCAACGGAGGCACTATCCGAACCACGTTCCCTTTCCCTGCCGTCGAAACAAGCAGTCCCGACCTTTGGCACGCTTCGACCAAGGGGGAAGCGGACGAGTCCAGCTCTATGCCGATGATCTCACATGGGAGTTCCCTCCTAATTTTGAGACTAGTAAATCTTTGAAATACTGACCTTTCTCGGAAACACCGGCTAAGAAGCTCGGATTAGATATTTTGTCAAGAACTGCGATTGCAGCGCTGCAGACGAGAGGGTTGCCCGCGAATGTGCTGCCGTGGTCTCCGTAGTTGATGGCCGCAGCAACCCTTTCGGTCACCAATATTACCTCATGTTGAGTTCATTGCCTCTCATGAATATTACTGCATGAAACACGGCAGCAACCATGTTACATCCGAACCAATTTAACTGCATGAAACAACAAAAACCATACTCCAGTTTTGGGTTACCATCAGAAGTTTGAAAATTATTACTTTGTAATAAGCACCAAAGGTAACTACTAAACCGACACTACATAGACATGATATTATCATCAGTTTCAGTATCGATCAAATCAAAACCAACATATCCTTTCCTGAAGGAGTCTGAAATCAAAGATACAGCCTTTGAAAACACGTTAACAGTGGAGTAACAATTTAGTGCCTTAAAGTTAGAGATGTCTGCAGTCACTTGTTTTTCTTCTTGGTGTAAAAAAGTCTCTCTTTACAAATTACAATCATCTTAATCAAAATGAAATCTTTTTACAGTCACACATGAACATAGAGATAGTTTATGTATTTAGAGGCAATTAAACCTTTTTTAAAAATACATAATCTTAAGAAATATATATATATTTATACATTATAAATAAATGCAGAAATTTTAAAGGTCGACGTCGTGTCACGGAGGACTCGAACACAGGACCTTTGGCCCCGGGCATTAATCTCCTACCACTAGGTCAACATACACACCCATATTACTGTCAAATATAGGCGTTTTTTTCAATTACATTCCGGTATTAATGATTTTTAGGAGCAGTGTGCATGAAAATTCTTGATATTGTTAAAACAATACAAATTCACGTACTCGGGATCATTAATATAGAAATGATGAATCGTTGTGTGTTCTTCGTGCAAATTAGCATTTTAACTCTTTCATGAGTGAATTTAATTACTATTGAAGCGAAATAAATGAGACTGGTATGAGCTTTGTAAAATATGTTAGTAAAATTGCGGTTTCATAACTATAAAGATTATTTCCCACCCTACAAAATAAATAAATTATGGAGTATAAGGTACAACTATGCGAGTGCTTATATTTTATACAATGGATAGTTTTCTTGTACAATAATGAGAAATGATATTTTTGTTGTTGAGTATTTAATAATCCACCATTCAAGCTTAAACTTGACAAGTCTTGCTAAAAAGAATTTTTGAATTGAAATAGCTCAACTCATTGCATTACAATCTCTCTCAAGTATGATGTCTAACGATACATTAGATTGTCACGAAAGTGCATCAGTAATGGACAAAATATTAAATATAATCAATACGGATCAAGTATTCGTCTACAATGCTTCTTTACTTTATACTATGAAATAGGAATTAACAATCTTGATCCAATCCGACCTGTGTTACTACTATTTACTAATCTTGATCAGTTACGATCCAAATGAAATGAATATGTTTTAGAACTGATCTCTAATGAAAAAAATACGAGTTAGTTATGTTTATGTGCGATGTTTCAGGAGCTGAACAAGTCATCACTTCTTTTTTCTTCGACTATTCGTCTTTTTAGCCCCTCCTATGCAGCCGCTCTCAGAAGATGTCTCTGCAACCACCGCCTCAGAGTTGCTATCTGAAGTTGCTGAATGTTGCTCTGAGTTCTGAGTTTCGAGGCAGCTATCTGAAGTTGCTAAATGTTGCTCTGAGTTCTGAGTTTCGAGGCATGCCATCAAATTTCTCAACTGCAAGTCAGTAAGCAAGGCCTCCTATCAATAAGCACTTACAGTCCCAAACTAGTTTACTTGCTGCAAACCAACAAGATTAAAGCAATGAAAAGAAGCATACCTGCTCCTCCAGCTCTTCAATCCTTTTCTCCTTTACTTGCAAAACTTTCTTCTCCCTAATATACAGTTTTGGTTTACACGACTTCAAAACCATATGGACAGAAAACAAAAAACAAACGTGTAACCATCTAATAACACAATGTTTGTGGTAACAATTTAGATGGAGGCCTACTTAACTTGACTGCAGTTCTTATGAAAAATCGCCTGTAGCTGTAGGTGACAGATGTACTGTGTTTCATGGAACTTTTCTAATTCGACTTGAATCACCAATCCCTATCCCTCTAGGTCTAACAAAGTTATGCAGGAGATGGATAATTGGTGAAGGCTACAAGTGACTAGAATAGATATTCCCTATTTTGTCTCTCAAGTGTGGAACTCGTGTTTCTTAATTAGTTGCAACATATAAAACCTCCAAGATATATAAATCAACTGACAATTCGAGCAAGCAAAAGGGCCCAGAGTGCTTTGTTTCCTTCAAGTGGATGTTTACATGCATGCATGCATGCATTTGAAATAACAACCACCAGGACTCATGAATGGACCAAAACGCAGTCATATTAGCTGTATTTCATATCATGCATGAAGAAAATGTTACCTCTGTTCGGTCTCCTCTATCTTAGATTCCCAAATGCTTTGGTTCCTTAGAAGATTGTCATTGATCTAAATGAGGAAAATCACCATGAGTAAGATGAGTTGAGAACCAAATTTACAACTCATTTACCTTTGCCATTTTTGTAATATGTCATCAAAATAAAAATTGGCACTAGATACACAAGGATAGATATAAAAGTTACCCACCTCATCAAGAAATCTTTTTTGTTCAATGCCTTTATCTAGCTTCTTTTGCAATTTCAGCAGTTTAGGGTTTTCACTCAAAGCCTTCTCAATAGCTAAGGAAGATTCTCTTTCAGTGTCTTCTTCAACTTCTTGCAGTAAAGACTCAAAATACTGAGGACAAAGTGGAAAGAGATCGAAGTGTAAGTGGATATGCAATTTCACACAATGAAAACCAATAGACTGGGTATATGATACTGACAAAAAAAAATCTGCAATGCTAATTAGTAATTCCACTAATGCACACCTCTATTGTAATTTAGTAACTTAATGAGTTTCATTGGAAAATAAAACCCAGTCGCCTAAAGAAGGAGAAGACTCACATTTTTTTGGCTTTCAAGTTGCGAGGTAAGAAGCTCATTATACTCATTCTTTATCTGCAATATGAATATCATAAATTATAATCATGGAGCAATTAAAGATTGTAATGGACAATATGAAGATCAAAATAAGAGTCTAAACATGAAAGATAATAAGGTTACATATTCAACTTCATCACCCAAAGTGTCATTGTATCCCGCAGACTCACTCAATCCATCATAATGACGCGCACAGTAGTGATTTAACTCAACCAATTTTCCATCGGTTTTAGATTGGATCAATCGGTGAACATAGTTGTCACCAGCATAGTCCCAGACACGTTGTGTCTCCAGTTCAAGGGAATAACAGTGTTCAGTTTCTTTCCAGTGACCGATTGCATGTCCTTCCCTATACCTATTAGACAATGAGAAGCATCAGAAAACATCATTTTTGTGGTCAAGAGTCATGAATCAACATACTTGGATACAATAGGATATAGTTTCCTCAGTGGGAAGCAGAGTAGGCACAGATTCAATACCTCCCGCAGCCTACAAAACCACATATAAGACACATCCAAAGATTTTCTGAAGTTTGGCAAACATAACACACTGATTTCTCAGGCTGTTGCTGGCAGTACCGGCATACCTATTCAAGTCACAATCAGTGACATTAGTCAAGATCCAAGTCCCAAAAGGCATTTACAACTTAAAGTAGCGGGAGATAGAATGTGATTAGCACCGCTTAAAATAGAGAGCAGTCTCCCCCATATATTGAATGGCATGCTTATTATGTCTGCTCACACTAAGCTAATGAAGTAAGTCAATTAATTCTACATGGATCTAAAATGGCTTTGAACTGTGATGTTTCATCCCATTGAATACAAGTTTGACTTGAATTTGACTCACATATATGATGCCCAGAAGCACCTAACAACAGTAAACTAGATCTAATCACATGTCAAAGAAGAATCCGATAATTTCATGGCAGAAAGATTAGCACCCACCGGGCAAGAAGAATCGGTCCATTTAGACATACAAGAGCAGTGAAAGGAGTGATTGCAGATTGTAGTGAGAATTCCAGCAGTATCTTGGTCTAGTCTCTCTGCAACCATCGAAAGGTGATATAAACCATAGTTAAAATCAATTGCTTCAGAGATCAGCCAAAACATTCATAATCCCTTGAAGTTATGACCCTTTCGGATTACATAAGTTACAAATCTTAACATTTTGGATGCCAGTTCCCCCTGTGGGGCCAGTAAATATCCAATATCTAAATCTAACCTATGAAACTGAAGTCTTATTTTCCAATATGGAAGTTTGAAAAAACTACCAAGACAAACTGGACAAGTAGGCAGCTCTGTAGAGATTGTAGAGGAAGGCTGTGAGTGCTCAATTGATCCAGTATATTGTATATCTACAGTGAAGAACATGCGGCAGGTCTCCTCCTGAGTACAAGGAGATAAAAAAAAGTTAAGCATATGGAGCACGGTACAGGAATACACAAACATAGAGAGAGAGAGAGAGAGAGAGAGAGAGAGAGAGAGCACCTCAAGTGATGAAAAACACTTTCCATTGTACTGCTTGTAAAAAGAATCTGCATTTTTTTGATCATCAAGCCTGATTAACACACTGTAGCGATCCTCCAATCCTTCAGTCCTACATCATCAGTGAAAAGGATAAGGTCAATTCCTCCCCTACGACCATCAGTGAAAAAAATTGCCATGATAGTCATCAACCAACCTCACAATCCGCATTTCCAACATGTTCTGAATAAATGGACCACAGAACTGACAGAAATCTGCATAAGTCGTGTGATTGGGGACCCCGAGCACACAAATAAGAGGATTTCTCTCAACCTGAAAGGCATTAAAAATTATATATGCAACTCTAATACTTTCAAATCAACAAAATGAAAGGGCAAAATGAGGTATAGGGAGACACACAAACCAACTGTCAACCTAGATGATTGTCATGGGCAGGGAATCATGCAAACAACAAAGCAGACATATTTATGTTTCATCTTCACGTAATATCCGATAAAGAATTAATCTTTTGAGTCATAAATAACATAAAGTTCTATTAATCGTACAAGCAAATCCACACGTTGAAAGTGTTGTTTTTTATAGGTGAATCCAACATAAGGTTGGCCTATAATTACCATTGCAGTTTACACATTATTATGGAGAAACAATGAGTTCAATAGAACAGACAAAATATACACTAGGGACTAATAATCAGCTAACAATAAACATTTTTATTAAAATGGCCACCTTTTGTACCAATATTCGCCCAGTCCACACCTATTTCCATTCGCAGCATCATAATTATAATCTAAAGCAACAACAAAAGCAGCAGATGAATTCGCCGCAAAAACTGTCTCGAATATGCAATTACAGTAAGGCTGAACTCAATAAGATCAGATTAGGCGCCGACAAGTTCTAAAATGATCTCCTACCAAAATCACAGGACATAAGGTACAAAGTCAAGTCCATTTACCGGAAGTTGGTCCGATGATGAAGCGGTGTCGTTCCTGAAGAGATGCATAACGCCTGTGATCTCTTCGATTCTAGGGTTTCCAGAAGAGAAATTCAACGCCTGAGCAGTTGCAGACCCGGAGGAACCTCCGATCAAGTCCACATCTGCCGTCGAACGGAAAATATCCTCCGCCGGAGCTCCGGCGGCAGCGCTCGAACTAGTCGAAGTCTTCTCCAGCATTTTGTGCTTTTCGCGTGAATTTCGCCGGAGCTGGAAGGGATTGCCTGACTTGTAATTTTGGAACATGAAATTAAATCATACAGTATACGATAATGACACGTGGATCGATCAATATGTCTATCAGTATATACACATCAAGGATCCAAACAATACAATACGCTCAAGAAAAAGAGAAGCCAAACAATAAACATCTATACTATACTTGTGAAGGCAAATTGAAAAATTGATTTGAAATCAATTTCAATTTTGATGACAATTTTGTAGTTTCTTCCAAATTGATGGTTTATTACATATATATAAAAATAGATTAAATCAATTAAACTAAACTAAATTGGA
>JAYJMF010000073.1:3513977-3531452 GCA_036873715.1 Salvia sclarea
TTTTCAATGTTTTCAGGTATAATCAAGGCAAGGGAAAGGATCGGCGGGCGGTTAGGATGGATGTGCTTGGGAGAGTCACGTCGAGTCTTGGTAGTGACTTGGATAGTCCGCCCAAACCTTGTATCCTGTTGTATGGCCTTCGTTTCCATGTGTAAAGTATACACTAATGGATGTTATTCTGTCTTGTCTGGTCTTTCTGCATTGTATAGTTGAGAGTTCGTCAATCCGCATAGGGTGGGGTTGCGGGCTGTCACACTAGTATTAGAATTATATATGGTATTTAGTATTAAGTTTATTAATAGGTTTGGTAATACTTGGAGAACAAGTATATTCTTATGTATATATAGGTGCTTTCATTAGTGAATGAATACACACAGTTTATTATAGCTCCGCAATATGTTTCCCACATATTATTTAACATGGTATTAGAGCCATACGATTTAGGGATCTAGGGTTTCGAGCGCAACAGGCAAGGGAGGTGCATCGTCGTCCGGTGAACTTTGGCCGAAATCCATCCAATGAAATTTTCTGTCTAGAAATTATTTTTTGTGTGCGTGAGTTGCCGAGATTTGCTCCGGCTGATCTTGTTTGACTCGTTTTGACATCATCAATCTATCATGTGTACCGGTTTGGGTTATTATCTGGTTGGTATTGGATTCCGCTTTGGTACAAGTTCGACTTTGTTTGGAATTTCCTTTTTCATTTGGGGTTTGTATTATTTTAATTGGTTTGTTGCATCTTGTTATGGACAAGTTGTTTTGATTTATTTGGTTATCATCAATTTGGCATGCGATACCATTTTGGAATAAGTTTGTATCGTATCGTTGGTTTGTTGCATCTTGTATTGGGCAAGTTGTATTAATTGGTTTGGTTAGCATCAGTTTGATATGTGTAACCATTTTGGAATATGTTTGGATCTCGTTTTGATACCAATTTGGTTTATTTAATCCATTTATGCTCTCTCTTTTGTGGTGGTTATATTTGAGGGGGAGAAAAAGATTATGGTTCTTGTTTTTATGTTCCGTGAGTATGCAAAGTTGTTGCAAGTTCAAGATATTTCGAGGTCTCAACCTAGTGTGCATTGTCGTTGTTGAGTTGAAGTCTCAAGTAGATTATTAATGAAAGGTCTCAAGAGGAAGAAGATTAATGATGAAGAGAATTGGTCTTCGCATTTTGAAGGGACTTTGTCCATATTTGTTTTGTTTTAGTTCAATTTTAATTATTATCGTTTTTTGATAAGTGGATTTTGAGTCAATAATTGATGTTCTTGGTTGCGACAAGCTAGACATAATTATTTAAGTTCTAACTTGAGGGGCAGTATTAGAATTATATATGGTACTCCCTCCGTCCACAAAGAGTATTCCACTTTGTGGACGACACGGGTTTTAATAAGAAGTGAGAGGAATTGTGTGAGTGGAGTATTGGCCCCACCATGTGAGGGTTGAATTATGAGGACTTTTTGCCAAAAGAAGAAAGTGGAACACTCTTTGTGGACACCCTAAATGACAAAAGTGGAACACTCTTCGTGGACGGAGGGAGTATTTAGTATTGGGTTTATTAATAGGTTTGGTAATATTTGACGAACAAGTATATTATTATTATATATATATATATAGGTGCTTTCATTAGTGAATAAATACACACATCTATTAATGAATGAACACACACAGTTTAAGTCTTATCTATATATGTCCATTGTGATAATAGTGATTCAAATATGTCCACTCTTATAATACATCTAAATATATCCACTATTTTACTTTTTTCTTACACATTCTTTAACTTTTTACTTTTTACTTTTTTCACTTACACACTCTTACACTTTTTATTTTTTTCTTACATATTCTTACACACTTTACATTTTCAACATAAATGTACTTGACATTAGTAGCAATCATAAATATTCTCACTTTTTGTATTTAATGCTTACCTAAAAAAAAATGGGTAGTTGAGAATAAAAGGAACAAATTCCAAAAATATCGTCAATATCAAAATTAATTCTTATCGTGCAATTAAAAATGGCAAATTGAAATAGAAGCTGTCACAAAATAGATAATTAACGTGATTATTTTCTAAAAAAAAACATATAATTGTTTGCCAACACAAAATTTAAATAGGTAATTAACGTGATTATTTTCTTAAAAAATACATTTAAATTGTTTGCCGACACAAAATTGTGGATACTGCTACAATTTTGTACCGGTAATGTTTATTTGGTAACGGCAAGCGTATATTTTTACTTTTATTGGAAAAAATAAATATTTAAAAAATTTCTCCCTATAAAATTGTAGATGCCTCTACAATATTGTACCGGAAACCATTATTTGGTAACGACAAAGGAATATTTTAATCAACGTGTTTTTACTTGTATATATAATACTTTCTGATACAATTAACTTAGTAAGGGTTTTTAATTGTTATTTTCGGAAACCATTATTTGCCTCTACAATATTGATTTGATTTGAATCCCTCAATTAATTGAAAAGAAAAACCAAAATTGCCACTTTACCGTAGCCTAAATATGTCATTTTATAGACATTGCATTCAATATATCCAATCAAACACCAAAATCCCAAATTCACCTACATAGTTCAACTCAATTCAATAAATAGTGCATTAAAATATTCTTGTCACAATTTGATAGGTGCTCTCCATAAATTGAGGAATTGAGGTATGACCATACCTTATTTGTACCTATCTTCTGGTCATTTACACGAAAATCCCTCAATCAATTTAAAACAAAGAAATAGAAATTGACAACTTGTCGTACAAAATAGTTGCTTTTCGTGACAAATTGTCACAGAATGTACCTATTTTGTATCGCCAAAGTAGAATTTCTATTTTTTTATATTTTTTTTCGTAAAGCACCATTTAAATGAATTATCCCAGTCTAAATAGGTCATTTCCTAGACATTACATTAAATGTTCCAATCAAACACCAAAATCTCAAATTCACTTACATAACTCAACCTACGTACAGTTGATATAAAAAGGTGATCGACAGTTAAAGGAAACATTATATAAAAATGAAACATTGAATTAGATAACATTATATCAAATATTAGAAGAAAAAAAAATTAGTTTCTTACAAAATTATGCACAAAAGCAAGAATGTTTAAATCATTTACCGCTCGAAAAAGAAAAATATGTTCATATCTTTTTGTTCAACAATCTCAAGATCTCAAGAAGAAAATATAAGAATCATAAGAAATTCCCAAAAGTGGATAATTTTACAATCGCAATCCAAATAAAATTCGAAAAAATTAACAAGATTGACTAATAATACCTTAAGGGGAATTGAGTTAACAATGCTCAACTTTTTCTGGGTTTCTATCTTTCAAATGTCTCAGCGAAATGAAGTGGAGGTTTTAGGTGTTTGTGTGGGAGTGTTTATGTTCGACTATTTTTTGTTATAGCAATTGCACAATTGATGGAATTAATGAATCTCACTAGGTAGATGAAAATTAGGAAATGTTCATTAATGAAATGAACCTGCCAAAAAAGCAAATTTGCCGCTACAAAATATGTCCTCGCCGCTACCAAATATGTTCTTGCTACTACAAAAAAAAATGTCATAGAATGAGTGACGCTACAAAATATTTCCTTGCCGCTACAAAATATATCCTTACCGCTACAAAATATGTACTTGCCGCTACGAAAAATTGTCACAAAATGGGTTTGACTAGGGCTGGAAAAATGTGCCGAAAAAATCGTATACCGCACTTATCGTATCGAAAATAATACCGAAAATACCGAATTTTTGGTATACCGTGATTTTCGGTACGGTATGATACCATACCGTTCGATTTTGGCACGACAACGGTATGGAATATCTGATACCAGCAGTATACCGTTGTCGTACCAAAGTTCGATATATACCGAAGTTACGATATATACCGTTATTTCGGTATACCGTTACTCCAATATACCTGTATGTATCGGTATATACCGAAATACTATATATATATTGATATTTTTTCCTATTTTATATCCATATTTTTATATATATTATATTTTCTATAATATAATTATAAATGTAAATATATTATAATATGTTAAAATTTAATAAAATAAGCAAATGAATTATGAATCCAAAGGGCATCACTCGCATAACTTATGAAATGAAGATGGCGGTTTGAACTTCCGAAGAAAAACAACCGCATTGAAAGTTGAATTTGTGGATTGAATTTATTTATTAATTGTGTTTGAGACTTGAGAGATTGATTAATGTTGTTATGAGTTTGATCGTTGGTATTTTTTAACTTTGGACTTTAGTGTTTGATTTTCATTGTATTTGGAGTTTGAATTAAGTTTAACTTTTAGAATTTTATTTATATTATTTAATTTAAATTTTGTAATTTTCGATATATACTGAAATTTTCGGCATATACCGCATATTTCGGTTTATTTCGGACTCCTTTGCAATCGGTGGGTATACCGTAAAAGCACGGTATACCGATTGTCGGTACGGTATATCGAATGAATGGTATGACAAAGGTATGCAAAAGTCACATACCGAAACTTTCGGCATACCGAAGATCGGTATACCGAAAGTTTCGGCATGGCAGCGGTATGAATTTTCTCATACCGAAAATTTCAATAGGGTATACGGTATGGGCTAAAATTTTCAATATACCGTACCGACCCACCCCTAGGTTTGACATTACAAAATATGTTCTTGCCCTTACAAAGTATGTTCGTGCCGCTACAAAATATGTCCTTGGCCGCTAAAAATA
Organism: Salvia sclarea; assembly: GCA_036873715.1. NCBI lineage: Eukaryota > Viridiplantae > Streptophyta > Magnoliopsida > Lamiales > Lamiaceae > Salvia > Salvia sclarea. The sequence goes on from JAYJMF010000073.1 coordinate 3,518,714, forward strand.
AAATTGCTACAAGCCCACAAAATGACTTTGACGACACAAAATGTGTGGTTGCCGTTACAAAATATGTGTTTGCCGCTGCCAAATGTGTCTTTGCAATACCAAATATTAAAAAAAATAATGACGCCAAAATTTAATATTAGTTGGGTGTTGAATTCCGCCAAATTGGATAGGTGAAAGTTGATAATTAAGTTCTAACTAATCCTTCAATGATTTTTCTTACACAATCCTTACACTTTTCTTACACAAATGTACTTGTGTAAAAAAAGTGTAAGAAAAGTACTCAAATTTATGTAAAAACATTACCATTCAAGGGGTAAAATTGGTAGAATGAGCATATTTAGATCATCTTTATAATAATGGATATATTTGGATCATTCTTATAAGAATGGACATAAAACACCATTTTCACTTTATTATTATCTTTTTGCATAAAGGATTATAATGAATAAAGTGGGGACTATGTATAGCAACAATGATAAGGCGATTATGTACCTGAGGCCCGTTGGTTAGCAATACAAAATTATTATATATAAATTATTTGTAAATTTATTACATATAATAATGGAGTTTGCAATTTGCAGATGATTTCAAATCAATTGCAAATTAATTGATGGCAATTTTGCAATTATAACAATAATTTGAGGCAATATATATTAATAGACATAATGGGTAGTTTTTTTCCTAATCTTTTGGATGTGTGAGTGATAAAACAAGTTACTAGATTTTTTTGAATATTTTATTGTTAATTTTTTCTCTCTTTCTTTTTCTATAACAAATAATTATGAGATTTAATTAATGATAAGATATTCAATATGCATATCAAATTAAAAGTTATGAGATGACATTTAATTTGATGCATAATATATCAAAAATAGATTTAAAATGAGAAATAGGAATATCATTTAAAATTTAAGGTGGATTTTAAAATTAGATTTTAAACTATTTTAAAGAAAAAAGAAATACCTTTCCTAATCCAATTCCAACGTGTGTTACTGAACTATTTGAAATATTATGTTTCTATTTTATGTTTTTTTCTTTAGTTCTATTTGTTTCTACTTTTTTTAGTTTGCTTTTATTTTTTGAATTACAATTTTTTTCTTTGCTTATACATTGAAAAAAATGATTTATTATTAATCATATTTCAAAATATAAATTTATGTTTCTTTATAAATTATTTATAGGAACTGCATTTGATGTGCTTTATTTAGGTTATTATATCATGTCAGTTTATTGATATCTATGGAAATATATAGATGTGTGTGTATATGAATATGATACCATATACTTCTTTATTTTAATTTTTATCAAATTATTTTCGTTCTAATAAAAAAATCTTGAACTATCGACAATATCTGTAATTCTAATTTTATGAAATACCGGAATTACAATAGTACCTTAAGTATCATGTTTCGACTCTTGAATGTGGAACTACTTGCCGATACCACATGGAATTGCAATTAAATTTTATAAAAATATCAAATTTGCATGAACATCGTTGTTTCAAGCTACGACTGCACAATACATTTACGTTGCTTGAAATAACGACATTTTTATTTATATTATTGCTTAAATAAGAGGTCATATAATTTGTTATAAAGTTGATTACATATTTCATAGGGAGCAACATTGATATTGGAGTCGGAAATAAACCACTAGGTCATTTTTGTTAAAGCTCCATAGTTCATTATTTATATAAATGTACTAAATACTTTATATTTGTACGTCTCCTATTTAGATATTTTTATTTTTAATTAAATTTAGTTATGAATATATTTTTATTATTTTTATTTAATTATAACATTGTCGTGCACCACACGAATGTAAGATATATAAGGGATTGTGGAGAGTATTTTTTGTGATTGAATTTTCAAATTTGATTAAGGAATAACATTATAATGTTTAAAATATCACTATCAGACTATACAAATATTATCAAAATTAAACTAAAAAAAGAAATATATTAAGAATAAAAAGCATAATGAGTTGTAGTTGATTTTTTTAATTAATGAATTATGAGAAATTAATTAATTATTTATTAAAAAGATATGTTTTATAAATATTTTTTTAATAATTTTGATTTTTCTACAAAATAATTGATATAATATTTATTTTATATAAATACTAATTTTGCAAATATTTATGTGCATCACACGGGTGCGAATTCTAGTATAATGTATTATTGTGGTTAAGATCATCAATTTTAAAAGATAATTATAATAATTGTAAATATAAATCTACATTAAGAAAATTTAATTAGACTATTGAATTCATAGACTTTGAAGTATTGCAAAACGCTTCCCATTTTCATTCTTCTCCAGGAAAAAAAAATCAGAAATCAGAAATCAGAAATCAGAGATCGATCCATGGCAGCAGCCTTTGCAGCTCTTGTTTCTCTTCAGACCCTCACCATTCCTTTTCCTTTGAGGAAAAACAGATTCAATCCCTTGGAGAAAGTGTCCGTTTCTTCATCAATTTCATGGAAGCAGCAGAAGCATTTGGAGAGAATGGTAGTTGCAGTCATGAGTTAGAGCAAATTGGGAAGAAGATAGTTGAGAAGTGCAATTGTTGTTGTTGGAGGCAATCTCATTAGAAAGTCCTCAATGGCTGTAGAATATTGGGAGAATGTAGAACACCATATGATTATGAAGTGAATTTTGAATGATGAGCAGTGCTTGAATGTATTATCCTTGAGTTATCTATCTCTCCATTTTTAGCAATTCTATGTTTATTAAGCATTTCTTCCAGATGAAAAACTTCACTTCCCCACGCAGCTCAGTGACCGACCAACACACAAAGAAGATAACTTTTGCTTTCTTTTGGGTTAACTTGGAGCTAGCCTGGCCCAATCCAAATAGTTTATGGGTTGGATGGAGTGGTGGGCTCTTCCTTTTAGAAATGGCCCTTTCTTTCATAAATGATAAATGGACAATATTGCTATAGTCCACATCATAAACATTCAGTTCCTACTTCTAGGTTTCAATTCGTTCAGTCTTTTGTCAAAAACAACCCCATAATAATAATCAATTCACAGAGTGAAAACTTCTTACTTAAAAGAATAAATTTTCCATTTTATGACTGATTTCTAGTATCTATAAGTGATTGTATAATTTTTCCAGTTTAATAATGTCAACTATCACATAATGATATATGGTACAATTGAGACTCACCTTTATGTGTTCATTTTGCAGTATTAATTGTTCAAAAATTGTATAAACTTTTAAATAAAAAAAATGTGCACTTCATTTTATAATGGGAAATATATATATGATTTTGCATTCTTATGCTGGATTAGCATATAAACTTCAATAATTCAATCACTCCTTAATCAAAGATTGAAGCTTTTAATTGATTTATAATATTGCAGTGGTCAAGCTCAAGCCAGCTTTCATTTTGGCATTATTTTGGTAATCGAGTACAATAAAAGAAGTTTATCTTCTTTTGATTAAATGGAGAGAGATACGTATAATGATAAGCACCATCATTGGTAATCATGCAAGAGAACCTCTTTCTGCAAATAAACAGATTTAGTCAACAAAGAATCTAGAAAATACTACTGACTATATATGAGTCATAGTTTTTAAAATTGTGGGGCAATATCTTTCATTGTGATTTGTGAGTCTTACAGGCATATATAAACATATACATGGGCGACTTTAACGAACATACATATTAAACAGTTATTATAAGATAGTCGAGCTACTTTCGAAGAGACAGACATTCGTAATCATGATTTTATTTCTTCACTTTGTTATAATTTACGAAACTAACAAGCTGATCAGTCGTCGTTTTTTTAGAGTTGGAAAATCTTCAGTCACACTAAATTAAAATAAATTCAAACCAATATAAATTTTGTTTTGGGTTACATGGAGTTGACTAAGATGGTATAGCTCTACTAGAGTTTTGTTAGTTTCAACTTTGGAGCCCAAACTCTGTGGGCCAAAAAAGGGAGACTTAAAGAAAAAAAAAAGTAATATTGATTATGTGTCTTCATTCACTAAATATGAATATCGTTGAAGTTCTTCACCTATAAGTAATTTCCGCTCAACAGATGTAAAGATTTTGTAGCTTTTGATTATTCCATCCACAAAAATGAGATTTTGATACGCCGGCGAGCTTGAATATATACTCGTGCACTTTTTACGGCGCAAAGCCAAAGCTGTTTTTTCTGAAGCTTTAAACAAATAATTTTTATAAAGTTTTATTATTGTAATTTGATTAATCAGTGTTATCACAAGAACAACTAAGATTTCGTGATCTGAAACTCAAGCCTTTCTGTCAATAATTTAATTAAGTCTCATTTAAGGATAAATGTGGCGGAATATTATCGACTTTTTGGAACAAATCTTCTTTCAGTATATTTAATTTATTTATTATAAACTTATTTTCGCCGTTTGGTTGCCCAAGAAACATATTAAGAATAGAATAAGTATATATTCGAATTAAATTCATTTATTTTATTTTCTCCGAGATTAATATTTGCGAAGGACAATAATTATAGGGCGATGGCAAAATAAGGACACTTTTGTGTCGGCCCGACAAATGTAAGACAAAATATTTTAATTTGGCCAAATAGAGGCCAATTTTGGGCCCGATCAGGCTTTTGCTCATATGTGGAGCCCGAAATCGAGTTGGCAGCCACATTTCGCGCAATGTGCGAAAACCGACGTAAATGCCATTGATTCCGATCGCCGCCACGCGTTCCGGCATCAGAGACTTTCTCCCGCCGTCTCCGCCTTACTCTCTATCTCTCTACTCCTCTACCTCTACAACCTCGATCTCCCGCCCAACGGCGTCATCTCTCACTCTGCTGTCCAATCTCGCGCCGTTGCCACAGATTCCCTTCTGTTGCCTCTCTCTCCGCGGCATCCTATTCTCGATCGCCTCCTCCTCCCTCCACCACCACGCTCCCTACCTCCACCTCTAGCACCGCCCGACAACTTGCCTCAAGACCATGTAGATTGGATCGATGGGAAATGGCTCCTCGTCGACGCGGCGTTAGTGGGAAATTGAGGTTGTTTTTGAAAAAGCACAATCCCCAAATCGAGCATTCAAATCGAGAAAATGAAGAGAACAACGAAGATGTGTATGATCGGGAGCGATGGTCGAAGAGGATGGAGGATGCCCCGCCCATAGACGGGGAGAAATGACCGTTCGTGAAGCGGAGCTCGATATGGAAGGCAGTGGAGTCAATGTCGGCCACAATTCAAGCTGCGGCCAACTCTATTTCGGCGTCCACATAAGCAGGCATAACTTCCAATTAACTCGATTTCGTGTCAAAATTTGACACGCTATGTGGCTGCCAACTCGATTTCGGGTAAAACATAAGCAGGCAAAAGCCTGATCGGGCCTAAAATTGGTCTTCATTTGACCAAATTAAAATATTTTGTCTTGTATTTGCTGGCCCGACATAAAAGTGTCCTTGTTTTGCTACAACCCTATAGTTATTGTCCTTCGCAAATATTATTATCTATTTTATCCTAATATACTTATGTAATTTCTATCTTTCATATCTGTGATGTTAAATGTGTGAGTGTAGAACAAATTTTATCGCTTTATATATATCACAAGTGTGATTTATACATTGTATAGATGTTGAATATGTTAGTCTGGTATGTACATCTTCTATCGCAATATAGCACATACAATATTACTATATTGTCAAACTTCACTTAATTATTAGTCTTATATCCGCTTATATTGTACAAACAACATAAAAACGTAAAACAACATAAATTTATTTCAACCATGAATATACTATAATTATCTAATTTAATTCATCTCCTACATATACATATATATTGTTGAGCTACGATCTTATATTTACTATATAGATATTACAGAGGAGCGAAATGACAAGTCTGGAACATCGAACATTAGACACGCAACACCAAACATAAAATACTGGAAATGCTTTGAATCATAATTCAAATGGAAAACAATTTAAAACTATATATATCTCGATTGAATTAATTTTCTTGAGAACACTGATAATCCACTTATTATTTTTTTTGTTTCCAACTAGATTATCAAAATTCAAGTCTTGTATATTATTTTTTAAATAATTATCGAATTTAGTAATTGTGGGTCTCTCTTGCTCTTTGTTTCTAAATTTAGGTATAACCAGAAGAAGAAAAAAGTTCTTGTTGACTTGGATGTTAGATGAAGCTGTTATAATTCTTCAAAACTAATATAAATTCATATATCTTATAATAATTATCACGAACTTTTACGACCCTACTACTATATATGTATGTGGTATTTATTTTAAATATTAGTAAAAAAAGACATGCCTGCAAATTGTAGGGGCAATGAATGTAGCTAGTGGGGTGGTTGCATGTGTGCACATGTTGAAATATACACGTATCTTCAGCTTTTACCTGCTATCAAAATCGTTTTTTTTTTCCAGCTACGATCAAGTACTACAGTGACATTCAACAACAACTAAAACACATTTAGTGCAAAAATCTATCATACTTTAACTTTTAATGTCTTACTTAATTAAGCTTGGTTTTCTCCAGATTTGTACTTTGTGAAGTAGCATTATATTCACCATCCCGAATTATTTAATTTGTACCAATAGTTTAATTGAAACGTAGGAATCTGTAAATTAATTTTTGTCTCTTTGAATATATAATAGTTATAATGTATTAGGTGCTCATGTGATATATACATGCTGGCGAGATTTGAATCCATGATCATTTTAGTTTTAGGTGCCTCAACTTTATCACTTAAACTTTGCCTTATTAACTTGCATTTTTAGTTATTAAGCAAATTAATGTTAAAAAATAATTGATAGACTTCTAATAGTGTTCCATTAATGAGGCCATAGGCGTGCATGAGGCCCTCTCTCGGATAAACAACGTGAGCTTAGTTCGGTGGATTTCATTGTTGACCTTTTGGCTCGTATGTCTATGAGTTATCCGTATGTGTGAGCTTGTGATTGAACCTCCGACGTTTGTGGAGGGTCTTATCACTACTCTATGGATGATCATGAATAAAATTGATCCGTTTCTATAGAAAAATAGTGTCCCACTATAGTAAACACAAAACGTTTATTTTCAAATATAATACTTAATTTGTGCAACTATTTTATAAAAAAATATTGACAGTTTCATTTTTATATAGCAAATCCTCATTGTGCCATATAATCTAAATAAAATAAAATAAAATGATGAAGAATATTTTTCGAATAAAATGATGCTAACTCAAGGAATCATTGCCTCAATTGAAATAAAATAAAAGAGATTGGCGATGGAATAAATTGGCCTGCTACAAGCTGTTGTTGCAAATATGTGTCCGATAATTTGACAACACGAAGAAAACTGCAATAAAGAATCCGACAGACATGAATCTAAGTATTGTTGATCTCGAGAAGACGATGAATTGGAGGATGATAGACAAGCGATTGAACTATAGAGAGAGAGAGAGAGAGAGAGAGAGAGAGGGTAAAAAGCTAGCTTGAATTCTGCCAAATAAATTTGTAAACAGAAGTGACAGAAAGCTTCTGCTAGCTCTGAAATGTGTGGAAAAAGCAACTTTACACTGCTACACACACTGCAATCTTATTCCCAGCCAAATCTACATTCTATGTGTCTCTGCTAATAATTGTTTTCTGCTTGTGTTGTGTGTTTCGCAATAACATGAAATCTGCAAGGACAACTAGTCTAAATGGAAACCCCACGTAAATTTATTTTATTACTATTAAAATATAATTCAAACATAGAAAAGATTTTGAGTTCTTGACTTCTTAGAACTAAATAAACTATCCAAGTGTCCTAAAAAATCCATCTTCTACTTCAAAAGTTCATGTTTTATGTAAAGAATAAAGATGATGCCAAACTACCACATTAATTTACCTTAATTTATTCAATTTTAGAAAGCTAATATATAACTTTAAATGCGGTCTCATCGTATTCTTCACATTATATGACAGCAGTATATGTTATTTGAGCACGGTGAGTAGATGATAAATATAACAAGAATATTGACAAACAAAGACACAATATTTTCTCATTCATTGGATTGAAACCCTAACCCTAGTGCTTAATTTAGGTAAAAACAAAATTGGATCTCTTAACCCTATTTGCTTTTACAATATAATTATATATAGTCTAGTAATTATGAATTGATTATTTTTCAAATGAATTTTATTGAGATTGTAGAAAATCTGAGAATTGAAAAAAAAAAAAGGTGGAAATGGGGAGGGAGGCCACCACATACATGGATCCAATGCAAGAAAGAGCTGTTGCTCACTGTAGAAGGTGTCCGGAGCAAAGGCTGATGTTCACAAGATTAAAATTTGTGATAAGATTCACACTCCATCTTTAGGTACAAAAGATTCAAAATATTCTTAGCTAAACAGTAGGTGTGATAGACATGTATCACTATATATAAAGTTTACATTCAATTTCATGTAGACATTTTCTTTGTACTCTCGAAAATCCCCTTTATTACAAAAGGACCCTCTCTCCTCATTTACTACATGGTTCTTCATATAATTATACTAATATCTTATTATATACACCGGTACCTTGACACCTTCTATTGCAAACAATATATGATCGTCTCTATTTAATTATATATATCGACACACACACATACACACAATATATTTGTACGTACATCAACAAGGAGTATTGATTTAACCCAAATTAAGCCTATATGCAATTAGATATAAGGTAATAAAGAAGTGGTCCTGAAGAAGAATTAAAAATACATGTATATAGGTGAATGGAGATGAACTCATGGCTAGCTAGAGAATCTTATGTTTACAAATATTTGAAGACTTGCACACAAATACAACTTTTTATTCTCAACTCCACAAAATAATCACATGCCCATTTGTTGTACAAGTAAACTCTCAAAACACCCCACATAGCTCGTCCCACCCCCCACCCCAGCCAGTTGTTGATACTTGCAAAGATTAGCAGTGGAATACAGTTACTAAGACATCAAAATAATACTAGTATTTCTTTTTGGGCAAGTAGCTAGAGGGATGCATGTGACTCTACAAACATAGCTAGAATACCATATGACTTAGACAAGTAATTGAAAATGGATATTGATGTAAACCCAGAAAAAAAGAAAAAAATCCCTTGTGCAGCATACATGCATTTTAATTTCCAGAGAGAGGAGAGAAGGAGAGACAAACCCTAGAGAGAGAGAGAGATGAAATCATGGGTCCTTAAATATCTCCTCCTCCATGAGCATGAGGATTGTAAGCAGCATTCCATGAGGAATGATGATGGTAGTTATAAGGTGGGAATGTAGGCGTTTGATAATATTGAGCTGCAGGTCCTCCGGTGGGGCGGTGGCGCGGGGTGGGCGGTGGGACGGCGCAGGCGAAGCGGATGAGGTCGGCGTTGGCGGCGTCGAGCTCCTTCTGGAGGCGGTCGACCTGGCGCTGGAGGAAGGAGATGGCTCCCACGCACCCGTACACGGGGTCGCGCACACGCGCCTCGGCCTCGTAGGCGAGGGAGTTCACGGCGTCGTCGCGCTGGTGTGGGAGCAGCTCGTTCAGCAGCTTCGACACGTTGCTCGCCCCGAATATCTTGTGCACGTTAGCGAACTTCTGCGGCTCCTCCGGCGGGAAGTATGGCGCGAAGATGCATCCAGGCATGCACTTCCGCCGCAGGAACTTGCACGCCGCGCAAGGCGAATTGTACGAACTCGATGAAGAAGAAGAAGCCATCAATCCACCTCTGCACATACAAACTAATTACGATTCCTTCTAACTTAATTGCACGTCTATGTCTTTATTAGTATTTCCCTCAAATTTCACCATTTTTGCCCAAATCATCCCTACTTACCACAACTACACTAACTTAGATCTCTTCTATTGCTCGCCAGTCTCAACACTACATTATCATCTTTTCATTTCATTTTCTCCCTATATATATATACCAAGTACCTTTTTTTTTTTTTTTATTCTCAAGAATTCCATTCTTTTTTTTGCTTTTGGGAATTAATAACAGTTCATGCTGTTACACAACTTATATAGCTTTAACTTCTAAGTAATCATTTGGGCTCAAATCACAGTATCAGTGCTGCTAAATTGTACAACATACATACATGTGTGTGTGTGTGTGTGCAAGTACAAAACAATAACTAAAGATTTAAGGTTCAGAAACTAAACCAGTAAGAAATCTCCAAACACAGAGTTCAGTGTGTTATTAAAAAATTGATCTTTAAGTTGAAATATTAATTAAACTCAAAATCGTGGAGTTAAAGCTGAGATCTCAGTTAACCAAAAGGAGTTTGTAACAAATCCTGCTTTTTTCAAACGCTAATCACTGCAAAAAGCAAGAACAAACCCTAGATCAAGAAGATGTCAGTAAAAGGAAAGCATACTTTCAAGCTACTATATATCTGTATATGATCTTTCTACAGAAACAAAATGTAAAATAGAAATGAAAAATTAATAGTGAAAAGCATCAAAAAGGGCTTGATGAATTTTTACCAGTCTCTAGTTTTCCCTTTGATCAGAAGAAGAAAAAAAGCAAACTACCTTTTTTCCTTGTGTGGAGATGTTTCAAGGAAAAACTGTTGTTTGCTTCTTCAAAGTTTGAAAAAGGGAGAGACAGAGAGAGAGAGTGTCAAACAGCAACAGAAACTTCAGAGAGCTGAGATATTCTTGCAGTTAACCCTCATTAATGAGGGGGAAAACCCTAAATTGAAGGAGAGAATGTTTTCTACTCAGCTGGGAATTTCAGTTGGGAAAAAAGATAAAGAAAAAGATTAAATAGAAATGGATGGAAGGAGGCAAAGAGCATTTAGTGGGATGGAGAAGGGAATGTAAGGAGAAAAAGACAGAGACAATAATAAATGAGAGGTACACTAACAAAAAAGATGAGTGTGACACTGCATCTAATAATTTTATGATAGCTGTGGGGGATGTCTCTCTCACGCATATTTACCCTATTTTTCCCTCTTCCAAATACACCCAAAAAATTGTCCATATATTTATATAATATTATTTTATATAAATATATTATTACAATGAGTAGACTTTTGAACATGCAGATAACTCTCATTTGTCTGTATTTTGGTCGGCTGCCCTTTTATCTATCAAGATTGGTTCGGACATGTGAGCTTGAAGGTTAACAAAACTGATCTTGAGCGTATACAGTTATATGCATTCTATAATTTCATCAATACATAAGCTTGGATGCCCCTACAACTATACTACTTACAAGTCTCATTTGTTCCGCATTGACTTAGTAAAAGGTTGTGCTTTATCCATCTATATACGTTGGATAATCCTCTCCACTTATAAGGTCTTTTAAGGAAGTGATGTGTCCAATTCTGCTTAATATCGTCGCATGTTGGGTTCTAATTTCTAGCTTTATTTAATAAAGAAAGTTGGTGCTTTCAGCTTTTTCATTAATTGTAGCGTTATAGTGTGTGACATGTAGCCATACATGTATTAGTGAAGTAAAATATGTGATTACGGCATGTTGCGTAATGGAAGATCCACTGATCCCTTACCATCACAATCCTAGGTTATAAGTAGGAGAATCTTAGGGTGCTTCTAATTACACATTCATGCATTGTGATTTGCAGATTGTTGATCATAATCCATATATATATTTATCAGAATGGTTTCTGATTTTGTTTTGGTCAAAAAAGGTGGGCTGGTGAATGAATGAATATATTCTGTAGTAGTGGTGATGTTTGCAACATCTTTGCTTTAATTGCAATTTGATCTTCTTCCACTATAAGGAGATTAAGAGGTTTCAAGAATTCTTATGCTAACATGGTCATATGTTTATTTCATTAATGTGTTCTAGTAAAATGTGCAAGGTTCTAGAAATTAATCTGCTTAAGCTGCACTCAGCACAGTAGTTAGATTCCTTTAATTAATTTCTTCCAAAAAGTTTCTTCGGATTATTCTAATACTTTTTACTCATTGATATTTATAATTTGAAAAATACTGATCCTGTCATCAAAATGCACGTATTGTTATACGGGTAGCTAGATCGCGGATCGAATCGCTGATTATTTGGTGATTTCTTAATTGTTAATGTCAATGAATTAAAGCTAGTCACTCCATCTGACTTGTTGACTATAATTTGGAGTTCAAATTTATGTGGCTTTAAACTATTATCTCTCCAAGAAGATAGCACGGTAGACAATGTGATAGCACAAATCTACCACTTGTAACTCAAAAAAATTAAACAACTCTTGCAACATATATGTATCTGACGCGTCAACATTTCTGAAGAACAAAAACTCATAAATCTCGACAACTCAAATGTAAGTGGTATATTTGTAATTAATTGTTCTAGCTGCGTTTGTAATTAACTTTTTATGTTTAGTCATTTTGGACTCGTATATAGTGTACTCCACGTCCCACGATCTGACACGTGACTTAGTTTTTAAGGATGAGCAGGATGTAGGTAGAAAAAAATCATTGGTGGAAATTCAATTTTTTCATATTTGTAGTGAGGATTCGATAAATTAATTTTCCTATAATCTGTTTTAGTGGTAAAGGGGTTTGCACAATAATTCACATAAAATTTCGGTAGGGTGTGGTTATAAATTTATAACGATAACCACTCTTTAGACTAAGAATTAAGAATCAATATTAGCCTTAGATAAATTTGAATCAATGAACACAATCAATTTTTATCAAATTCACGTTACATTTAACATTAGGTAGCTAGGAGACTTTTCAATTCTTTTCACATTAAAGGGTAATTTTGAGATTATGTTGCATCATTAAATCCTATCAATTATG
>JAYJMF010000073.1:3537957-3562154 GCA_036873715.1 Salvia sclarea
CATATGCATATAATATAGACATTGATTTTGAGAAAACTACAAAATTGCCACTCAAATCAAAATCAATTTGAAATCAAATTTTCAATTTGTCTCTACATTTAAGTATAGTATAGATTTGTGATTTAGTTTGCAGTTTTTCCATATATGTATCATAGCAAATCCAACTTCAAACATTATCAACAATATTAATCTCTATAATTTTTTCCTGAGAGAATCTTAATTCTCTATTTCAAAATCAAATAAATTGCACACTTCCACACGTTGGACTGTTGGATTATATACTGACAGGGCAAACTCGTCATTTCCCCTCCGACAGTACAACCAGACTTAGCTAATGATGAGTATAACGACGTCGTCGCGCCTTCCCTCATCATTTTCCTTTTTTCTCTCTCTCCTCCCCACAAACTGGCAGCCATGACTAGAACAAGAAAAAGAGAGAGAGAGAGAGAACTAGGAGAAAAGTCATAGACACATAGTTACTCGCAGTTCCGATTCAAGATATACTTCAATTTTGTTTCTTGTGTTCCAGAATTCCGAGAAAGTTACGGAATTCTTTGTTGAGTTTAAGTGTTAATACTTTCGGTTCTGATAGATTCTGTTAGGTCATTCAGTTGTTGGTTATAGATCATTGAGTTGAGTTGTATTTGAGAAAACGAAGGATTTTAGGGTTCGTCAATCATGAGTAAAGCGATGGAGAATGTACAGGATCTAATTGAAGAAGCTAAGCTTCGAACTGTATGGTGGAGTCTCTGCATATTCGCAGTGTCTTACTTCTTGACGCGTAAGCACTGAATTTTCTTTGCACTTTATTGGTTTTTGTTGAGATTGATAAATCCTGAATCCGGCGTTGCCTTGTGTTCAGCTACTGAGCTGTGATTATGACATTGTTTTTTTGATAATTGGTTCGTTAATTTCGCGATCTTGCAACGGTAACGTTGTGATGTTTTGCTGATGAGAATCTTATAATTTCCTTTTCATTGTATCGCTTTCTGTTTGGGGTTTGTTTTCATTTGATTATGTTGCATGCGTTATGATATGGTTGTGGTTGGTTGGTATTTTGGAACGCATGGAAAATAACTTAATGCCTGTTTGTGTTATTATAAGTTTTTAGTAAAATAACTAAGTGAGCTGCTACTGATAAGTTGATTGCTTACATATGTTGCTTGCAGATAGTAGCAAGTCAATGTTAATGAATATTCCCATAGCCATACTCTTGGTCTCTGGACTGAGAATTTTGTTAAATGAGGTGGAATTCCGATGGAAGGTTCGGAATAACAGGACATCATCATACTTATCACACTTAGAAAAGAAGCAGCTATCAGTAAATGATTACCGACTGACTACTCAGCCACCCCCCAAAAAGTGGAAAAGAAAAATAGATTCACCGGTTGTTGAAGCTGCTATTGAGGATTTCGTCAACAAACTTCTACATGATTTCGTTGCAGATTTATGGTATTCTGAAATTACGCCTGACAAAGAGGCACCAGAACTAATACATGCTATAGTCATGGATGTTCTTGGAGAAGTATCCGGTAGAATCAAAGAGTTAAACCTTGTTGACCTGTTGACAAGGTATTGTCTGTCTTTTATATGTTTACTTCTGTAAAATTGTAAAATGGTGCAAGTTGAATAATATATAATGAGCAAGTGACTCTTCTTTCTGCAATCCTCCAGGGATGTAGTGGACCTGATAGGGGAGCACCTTGATCTCTTCAGAAGGAACCAGGCCGCTATTGGTCAGGATGTTATGGGGACACTATCTTCTGAGGAAAGGGATGAAAGGTTGAAACACCATCTCCTGGCTTCTAAGGAGCTTCACCCTGCTTTGATATCGCCAGAGAGTGAGTACAAGGTGTACAAGTGTTCTAATTCAGAAGGATTATTTGCCTTACTAGTTTTTCCTTGTTTCTTGGTTAATATTTTATGATATCTAATATTTCATGGTATTTTAGGTTCTTCAGCGTCTCATGGCTGGACTTTTGGCTGTTGTGCTGCGACCAAGGGAAGCTCAATGCCCTTTAGTCCGCTGCATTGCTCGGGAACTCTTAACTTGTTTGGTGATGCAACCTGTTATGAATTTCGCAAGTCCCTCGTAAGTTGCTATTTCTCTAGATGTTCTTATTATGAAAAAGAAGTTGGTCGGTTTTGCTTTCTATCAATATAGAGAGCCTTTAAGAGAGCTATGCAGAAAGAGAAGGCTACATGTTTTTTCTATTTGTTATGTTAACCTTAAAATTATTAAATTACTGAAAGGCCTGTTTTGCTGGATGATAGCATGTTAGAGTAACTAGAGAGTTGTTATACATTAATTTTCAATTGAATAAATATGTAGAAAACAAGTTTGCAAAGACAATCACTTGCCTTGTTTCTGACCAAAAAAAAAAAAAAAATCACTTGCCTTGTTATATGATACATATTTACATTAGACAGCATAAACTGGAATCACTTTAAATGACCTGATTGGACTTTCGAGTGTATAATCCACAGATAGAAAGTCATAAGCCAGAATTTAGTAATTTTTAGGTTATATGGAAATTGTTTATTTAATAGTATTAGCCTTACAAGTTTCAACCACGGCAGTATGTTAAGATCTTAAGACCTATATTTGGAACAAACATTTCCATCAATATCTGTAACAAGTTTATAGAATCCAACATTGTTGCAATTTGAGCGAAGGGTTAGAACTACTTACTTCATGATAACAAGCTAGTCATAGCAGTATATTTGTAATCCATAGCAGACGTTAAGTTTGTGGTATTAATATTCATGTGCAAATTGTTGACTTAATTGGAAATAAGGAATTGAAAACTCACTGGAAAAATATCGCGTAGGACTCAGGCACACCATTTCCATTAGGAATCAGCAGTATCTTGTCAACCTGAACCATTAGGAAACAATAGTGACATGTAGACATGGAGACTGTCAATCTAGTTGTTTTACTATGTGCAAATCTCAAATGTATTGGCTACATTGTGAGTGGCCAACAGTGTAGCAAGTGATGCTGACCCATAATGAGTAATTGCTGTTTTCTGATTTCCCAATGTGGATACTTACTAGTAGCAAAGGATAATTTCATTTTTATGTTATTAATCAGGCATGAGGCAGAAATATACTGCGTTGATATAATAACTCAGTGAGACTGTCATTCTCTCATTTATGTATCAGCAACCTGCTTGAGCAATGATTTTACTTGCTCAAGAAAACTAGTGTAGAATTTAATTTGATCAGTGTTGAGTTTAGTTGAAAATTTTAGTAACTCTAAAACTTTGATCTTGCTGTATGGGTTTATTCCTTATATTGTATGTTGTAATTATAGTTTTTGCTTTTGGAGAGGTCCTGTTTATTATTATGATTGTCATTCTCATTCATGCAATGGTCCCTTTATTTCTTCTTAAATAGCTTTTAAATTGCTACATCCTTGGGTACTTTCCCTATCAGGAATCTAACGGTTTTCACATTTTTTTCCCTCAGGTATATTAATGAGTTGATTGAATATATTATCCTTGCCTACAACAATGAGGGATTCAGGGAGTCCTCCAGCGATCAATCACCTAATGTGGGTGGTCATAACCCCGAACACCAAGTTCCAAGAGAACGTGGTCAAAGCAGTGAATCTAATTTGAGAAAAAGACCGCCTTTGAGCAATCAAGAGATTAGTTTACCATTGGCTCGACTGGATCATGACAAGGTACTAGAGTCAGGTAGCTCAGGGGATCCTTTATCTAGTACGGCTGAGGGTGAACCAACTCATACACGACATGGCGAGTGGGCTAAACCATTTGAGGCTGCGACTCAGAGAAGAACAGAAGTTCTTATGCCTGAAAATCTTGAAAACATGTGGACGATTGGAAGAAACTACAAAAAGAAAATCCAGAAAAAGGCTGCTCTAGGGGTTCAGGCTTCAGAAGTTCAAGATTCAGTAAGTGGCCCAGAAGACAAAGTTTCTATGCAGCTACCACCGAGGCCCCTGCAGGAATCACAGTCCACTGGTCTGAATACTGATGTCTTAAGCACTTCCCAAGAGCATAATATGGAGGTGGTTCCAAAAGGAAGATCTTCTGTTTATGAACTGGATAACCCTTCTGTTATTTCCCATGACAACAGAAGTAAGCTTAAAAGATCAAACAGCACCTCTGCCTTGACAGTTCAGTTAAACCTGGAAAATATGTATACAAGTGAAGGCAGTGCACCTATCATAAATGAGTTCTACAGTGCAGATGGTAATAAGCTTAATGTACATAGCCTGATGAGCAAATCGGACATTGTGTTACGTCATGAAGGAGTGCATGCTCCAAAGCTTAGATGTCGGGTATGACAGTGATTTGTTTCCGTGGTTCAGAACTTAACCAGATTTGAACTTGTATATATTGCACAAGACTGATATTATTCAACAAAAAGTAGCTTTACAGGATTTACTCCTCTGGAAATGATAATTTCTTTTGCTGCAAGTCCTCTAAATCTAATACTGTTTAATTCCTTATGTTATAGAGTTGACATCTATTTAACACAGGAAACATAATTATGTCACTAATGACTTCTTCATAGTTGAACTGCATTAATTTTTATTTATTATGCGATCAGCTCTCTTTTGAGATCAAGACTTGAGCTTGTCAGAGCATTTGTAGACCACCTTTATTTACTGTTGTCTTCTGATAATCTGTGCCTTAACTGATGAGAGATCCTTGACTCTACAGGTTATTGGAGCATACTTTGAGAAACTTGGGTCAAAATCTTTTGCAGTTTACTCGATCGCTGTAACAGATGCTAATGACACCACTTGGTTTGTGAAGAGGAGGTACGTTTTTATTGCAGTTTTAGAATAAAAATGTCACTATGTTTACAACATATTGCTTCTTCTTCTTCTTGTCTTGTAAGTTGTAACCAGTGTTATAAAAATTGGCCTAGTTATCCACACATCTGGCAAGCTGTGGCTGGCCGTCTGCAAGTCTGAACTAGTTGATCAGACGGCCTTCTTTCCCGAGAAGATTCTTTGTTGTTCTATTTTTTCATTGAATAGAAAGTAATAGTGATTTGTTTCTTCCTTGTTAAATTTGATGATGCAATTCAGATTATGACAATATTAGGGCCAAAAAATAGGGTTAATCATGTTGTGTCCCCAACTTTCAGCCTTTTCCAAAAATGTCCCCAACTTACATTTTCTAAAAAAGGACCCCCATCTTTCAGCATTTTCCACAAAATGGCCCCAACTTATGTTTTCTAAGATCCCCCATCATTCAGTATTTTCCACAAAATGTCACGCGTCACAAAATTCGACAACGGGATGATGAGTCACCTTGCCAGATTCTTAGGTGGATTATAGGTTAATTCATGTGGATTTTTTTTCCACCCCAAGAATCCGGCAAGGTAACTCATCACCCCGTCAGCCAATTTTGTGATGTGGGACATTCTGAAAGTTGGGGAGACATATCATGATTAACACTAAAAAGCATGTGTAAAAACTAAAAATGATAAAAAAAAAATTACACTAACAGCCGGGCCATTGTCTCATGGTGCCCAATGAATCTTAGAACACTGCCTGTAACTGCATTGGCTTCATTACTATGTGAAAGTTCTTGTATTAGATCACTTAAAGCTCCATAATTAAATCCTCTGCTGGGATACATTATCTACAGGTATCGGAACTTTGAGAGATTACATAGGCATCTTAAGGATATTCCCAACTATACATTACATTTGCCTCCTAAAAGGATATTCTCTTCAAGTACAGAGGATGCTTTTGTTCACCAACGCTGTATTCAGCTAGACAAGTATCTTCAAGTATGATTATCATAATCCTTCTGATAAAGAGATAACTTTCTCGTTTCCCGTCCTGATCTTCGGTCTTTAACAGGATCTCTTGTCAATTGCTAATGTAGCAGAGCAACACGAGGTGTGGGATTTTCTTAGTGCCTCGTCGAAGGTATGCATATTGGTTCTGTTAAAAGCGTTTACATTGAGTATGTCTTCTTAACTAATTATAGTTTTTCATCAATGAAGAATTACTCCTTTGGGAAATCTGCGTCAGTGATGAGGTCTCTGGCAGGTTTGTGCATTCTCTTATTGGATCATTTTCTTGTAATCAGTTGTCTATGAAAGTTTTGTTAAGTCATTTTATCTGTATGTATCTATGCTTCATTTGAATTCTTGTGTACTGAAAAGGCTCCCTATAGCTTGAATCTTTAGTCATATTGTTGGTGTCAAGGCATATGATGTTTGAATGCCTTAATATTATGCCGCAATTTTATTCTGTAACTGACAATAATTTTATGGAAAATCCAATACATATTGAAAATTTCAACATTGCAAATCCAATTTCTTATCTGTAAAGTCTTTGTATATGAGTGGCACATTATTATTGGAGCTTTAGATAAGAAAAATATTTTCATGAGTCCAAATATCTCTGTCATGAACAAGATCCTTAACGAAGAGTAAATTTTTGGTCAAAATTTAGGCTTTCAGATTATCATGGGAGCTAACCTTGTCGATTTCAATATTTTGTCTTTTAAACACTTAATTTTGAATTTTATTTACAAAATATTCTAATCGCTCTTTTCCAAAACAGTTAATGTCGATGATGCTGTGGATGATATATTACGTCAATTCAAAGAGGTTTCTGATGGCCTTATGTCAAAAGTTGGTGGCTCACCTCCATCTTCAATTGGACAAGGCTCTTCTGTTCCAAGCAAAAACTTGTCATGGAATGTTGACGATATAAATAAATTGGCTATAAGGCCTAGCATGTCAGACTCAACTAACAGTTTCTCAGACAACGACGAAGGTGATAAAGATCCAATCCTTGGGGATGAAGATATAGAAGCTGCAAGCCAAGCTAGAGGGTGGCATTCAGACCATGAGTCAACCTCAAAGGGGTTACCACAAAAGGTTGTTAAATATGATGCAGATGTCAGTAACTTCAACTCAGATGAAATTCATAGTGCCAAGTTGAAATCTGAATCAAACTCTGATAGATATCCGGAGTCTAATCTTGCCTTAACATCCATTCCTCAAGATGGTCTTACTGGGGTGCCCCAAGAGGTACTTTTCACGTCCTTCTTTTCATATTTGTTGATTGGTCCTTCACCCTTCTTGTTATCTTGGCACTGTCATTTCTAATGTAATATTCATCCCATATTAAACTGATATTATCGGAAAGATTAATATGCAGTAAAGATTCTTTGGTGTGGAGTTTTTCACCACCCTCTCAATATCCTATTACCCTTAATTTATTCCTGGGGCTGGCGACCCAGAAGGAACTAAGCTATTGTTACATATGAGTCTCTTATATGATCTATATCACTGTTTGACGGTCTTAGTTATGCATTCTCTAATTTACATTAAATGTTTCCTGCAGTGGACGCCACCAAATTTAAGTGTTCCAGTTCTGAATTTAGTTGATAACGTATTTCAACTGAAAAGAAGGGGCTGGCTGAGGTGATATTTCTTTTACATGCTTTTGTTTTGGCAACTTGCTTTAGCACTAAGAGCTCAGATTGCTGATCAATATTTTGCTACATACAAACCATTTCAGTTTCTAAAGATTTGATCCTTGAAATGACTAGTGATTTAGATTTTTAAGTTGAAATTATATGCCAATAGCTTTTAACGATTAGTCCAGCTTCTCCTTCTATTTTCAGTTAAATAAGCTGACTATTTCCACACCCTAGCTTTTAACTTCTTGTCATTCTTTCTACATCTTCACTCATTGACCATACTTCTTGTCATTCTGTCTGCATCTTCACTCCTTACTTAATCTGTGTTTCAATGCCATTTTTTAGGTGCTAGACATATTTCCGTCCCTTACTATTTCTGAGCTTAGTGAATTGTTTGATACTCAGTCTACTGCATACTTTCTCTTCTATGATGTGCTGCTGACTTAAGTTATATTTTATTGTATGTGATGAACTCTTGGATTCTTAACTTGCACACTTGCAATTTCTGTGAGATTTAGGGGTTTTTGGGCTGAGCTTACAAGCTCTTGCGAAGTGTTTGACAAAATAAGCTCCTAAACAACTTATAAGCTGTGAAAATAAGCTCCAACAGCTTATAAGCTCCCCAAAAAATAAGCTCCCCAAAAAATAAGCTCCTTAACCCCAACTTATTTTTTCATAATCTTATCAGCAACAATCAACTTATGAAAATAATCCTATCACGATTACTTATTTCCAACATATACCATTCCAATTTCATTTCTCTTCGATTTTATCTCTGTAACTTCAATTTTCTCTCTCTAACTCAAAATTTTCAATTTTCTCTCTCTAACTCAAAATTCTCCTCTAGCGTAGAAGCTCAATTATCCAAATACTTTGATAACTTATAACCTCTTGAGGCATTGCATCTTATAAGCTCTTTAAACAGTTTATAAGCTGATGGAGCTTATAAGCTCTCTCAAATAAGCTTAGCCAAACACCCCCTTGGAGATTTCTTGAAATGTCTCTGGCATTGGTGACTTAATTCTGAATTGTGCCATTTTTAGCAATGTCAAATACTCTTTGATACACGTTGGACATGTATTCCTGTATGGCACATAGGGCTTCACTTCAGAACCTGCATCTACAGGCTTTGACCTTATATATATTTAATTTCTTCTAATCTTAATATGTTCACTCACCACATACACACCCACTCAAGAAAGAGATAATGGTAAAAAGTAAAATAGAATAAAGAGAAGGAAAGGAAAAGTCACTAGCAAGAACAAAGTAATACACCTGAAGTACTTGAAGCACTTATAGTTGGTGGAGCTGCAAACACTGCTTTTTGTTTACATTTATGTTTATTGAATTTATGCAACCGACTGATTGTCCCGCTGACTTTACTAGTAAAAGCATGCTGTTATGAAGCCCATCATCTAAGCCTTAAGCCATATATTTGTATCTTCTCTGGTTGTAGGAGACAGGTATTTTGGATATCAAAACAAATACTGCAGTTAGTCATGGAAGATGCCATTGATGACTGGCTCCTAAGGCAAATTCAGTGGCTCCGTAGAGAGGATGTTGTTGCACAAGGGATTCGATGGGTCCAGGATGTGAGTCACATTATTTTAATATGATGCTGGTGTCCTGATGTTGAGTAGTTTCTACTTGGCAAGACTCTGAAAAGATCTCATTTTTAACCCTTATCATCTTCTCATTAGATTCTCTGGCCTGAAGGCACATTCTTCCTAAGATTGCGTGCTCAACTAAATAATTTGGAAGCTTCTCAAGGATCTCAGCAAACTACGAAACAACCAGGTGGTATGAGGGCTACTCAGTCAGGGTCTTTTGAGCAACAGCTGGAAGCTGCTCGCAGAGCGAGCTACGTGAAAAAGATGTTATTCAGTAAGTATCTTGGTGTTTGTTTCCTCAATTGTTAAGAGACATAGCAATATTTTTTCTGTTGTATTGTTTACTACAAATTCAGCTGTCTAAGTTAAGGAAAGTTGCAATCAATTGTTACTAATTTAGTCTATAAATTGGGCATGTAATTCTGCTATACAGCCTGTCACCATTCTTGTGCCAGCATGCATTTTACATACCGTGACGTTGCTATATTATCTTGTGACAGCATGATTAACTTTCTTTATTCTTGAAATATTACAAATATAAACTCATTCCCTTCCCTCCTGGCAGATGGTGCACCTACCACTTTAGTCGGTTTGATCGGACATAAGCAGTACAGACGTTGCACTAGAGATCTCTACTATTTTCTTCAGGTATAACGTTCATCCTCTCTTTTCAACGTGGCTCATACCAAGAAGTTCCCGAGGCTGATGATTTTGCTACTAAATATACTGTCCTGTCATTAAAAATATGCGCCATTTTGCTTAAGAAGATTATACATGCATCACTCGTGTTTGTATAATATTACTTTTCCTGTCTTAAAATCTTGTTGCTCAAATTATTGCTTCGATGATTTGCAGTCCACAGTTTGTCTGAAGCAACTCGGTTATGGAATACTGGAACTTGTTCTGGTATCAATTTTCCCTGAACTGCGGGAGGTTGTTTTGGATATCCACGGAAAGTCGCATTCTCAACCAGTATAGAAGAAAATCTTGTTTAGCCCTACCTAACTCACTTTTTGAAGATGGCCAAGTCTCTATCATCAATTTCTAGGGAGATGGCCAAGTTCTTGAAAGATTCTGTCACTGGTCTATCGTGACCAACTCTGACAGCTGACTTTTCTTGATGAATTCCAATTTTTTTTTGTACAAAATGTAAAATAGCTTATGTACAGTATCATTTTTCTGTATATTTTGACAATCTGATCCATCAGCAGTTAAAACTCTGCGAGGGAAGTTAAAAGAGAGAGAAAAAAAATCGGATTTATCCTCCACTAGAACTGTTTCTTCGACATTCAAAGAGCCTCAGATATTTCAAGTTAGAAAATTTACGTGCTTTTTAAGTGGAGATGGTAGTAACAGGAGTTCAACATATTTGTCTATCGTAACATTCTAGCATCATTTTCGTGACAAATGCAGAGAGCTCACTTAGCACAGACAACACTGTAATCTTGAAATCTCAGAAGTGGCAACTGAATTACTGAGACTCCGAGTAGAGGCCGGAGAGGGAGTTCTGTCGGAGATTTGCTCCCTCGTACCACGAGTTGAGCACATTGTTGTTTTTATCAGTGCCAGAGAAAGCTAACTGAATGCCAATGTCGCAAGCAGTGGGCCCTACGTTGCTTCTGCAATCGGATTTCTTGATCGCACAGTCAGTGTTGTTGAGGCACACGAACGAGCTCTCTGTGCACGAATCACACCCGAATTTCTTCCAGAATAAGTTGAGGAGGGTGCCTTTCTGGAACTCAAGAACCTGCCATCAAAATTCAAAAACAGTTGAACAAAATTCCATCTTTCTTTGATCTCTTCTGTTCATATGAATGCTTACCATGGTGAAGCTTGTCACAGTGTGATTGTTGTCTGCCACGAACACGGGGAGAGATCGAGCTGCATACTTTCGTCCAGCAAATGCAACCACGTATATTTCAGCATCGCGCTTAAGAATATTTTAGATAGAAACTAGTTAGCTTCATAACAAATTGATGAAGACAGCTGAGTGTGTAGTCGTATGTTACCGAATTGGAAGTGGTGGTAGTGGTGATGGTAAGCAGGGAAATCTCGTCGACCTTGGGCCTAAACAGTGCAAGCTCGGCTCCCTTGGCCGGCAGCAAGAGACGAGAATCACAGGGTGAGAGCAGAGTGCCGTCGAAGAAGA
The DNA here is from genome assembly GCA_036873715.1 of Salvia sclarea. Taxonomy (NCBI): domain Eukaryota; kingdom Viridiplantae; phylum Streptophyta; class Magnoliopsida; order Lamiales; family Lamiaceae; genus Salvia; species Salvia sclarea. Next base: position 3,549,147 of record JAYJMF010000073.1, read on the forward strand.
AATCATTATGTTTAGCAAATGCAAGGCCGAATGTAAAACCATCGTATCTCGCAACTAGTGCATCCGTGCAGGGGTCAAATACAGTATTCGTGTCCCCGGCATAGGCCGGAATCATCATCACCATCATTGCCACCATCATCGAAAACATCACCTGCCTCGCCAAATTCATCATCTTGAAATCGACTTAGGAAAAAAGAAACAACACTGCTTTCTACCATTATATTAGAGTGAGACAAAAGAAAGGGGGATTAAGGAGAGGCTGCTGCCTCCATTCTGACTTTTGCTTTGTTTCTACCTATCTTCTTGGTTTTATTAAGATCGAGAAAAACCTAATCCGTCGTTTCCTGTGTCTCTAGCTACTGATTATTTTCTCTATCATTGGTTTGTTAACATCATGATATTGATATTAACTCCAGAGCTGTAACAAATGAAAATAGAATAGAATAGATATGTACTCATTTGGTGCAAATAATAATAGAATATGTTATATACAATTCAAAATCTCAGAAGAGGCCGGTGACCGAGCCACGTAGGTCGGAGTAGAGGCCGTAGAGGGAATACTGGCGGAGATTGGCGACTTCGTACCACGAGTTGAGCACATTGTCGTTCTTATCGGTGCCGGAGAAGGCCAACTGAATCCCTACATCGCAAGCGGCGGAGCCCCCGTTGCTCTTGCACGTGGAGGCCTTGATCGCGCAGTCGGTGTTGTTGAGGCACTCGGACGAGCACGACCCGCACCCGAAACTCTTCCAGTACAAATTTTGAAGGATCCCCTTCTGGAACTCAAGAACCTATAAACACACTTCATCACTAATTTCATGTGTGTTTTTCTTACTTTGGTGATTGATTTATGCTAACAAAAGTCTTTACCATTGTGAAGCTGGTGACGATGTAATTGGCGTCGGCAACGAATATAGGGGGGGATCGAGCTGCGTATTTTCGTCCAGCAAAAGCCACCATATAACCTCCTAATTTGCTCTGAAATAGATATTATTGGTATTTACTAATTGAAACTACAAACATAGAGATGATTAGTAAGGTAGAGAAGAAGGGTTACTGGATTGAAGGTGGTGCTGTTGATGGTGAGCAGAGTGATCTCATCGACCTTGGGCCTGAAAACGGCGAGCTCGGCGCCGATGGTGGCGAGGGAGAGACGAGAATCGCAGGGTGAGAGCTGGACGCCGTTGAAGAAGAAATTGTTCCTTGAAGAAAAGGCAAGACCAAAGGTAAAGCCATCGTGTTTCTGAACTTTTGTGTCCGTGCAGGGGCTGAATACCGGATTCGTGTCTCCGGCGTTGGCCGGAATCATCATCAGCAGCAGCAGCATCAGCGCCGCCGTAGCCGGAAACATCATCCCCGCCGCCGGATTCATCAAGGACAACCTACGATCCTTTAATCAGGAGGATTCAACATCGCAAATAGAAATAATTCTGCTATGTATATAGTTGTTTATATTCAAATCAGATTGAAATAAACAGAACATACGATCCTTTGATATTAACCATAATGTTCGACGGTTTCTACCATCAACGAAGAGAAGAAGTTCAAAACGAAATCCAGATGAAGAAAATCACGTCATATGATCAAATAGTTGGTATATAAACTCACTGAAATCAGAATGCTTTGCCTCTGCTTTCCTTATATGAACGGCTTCTTCTTCAACCTCCAAAAATAAAAGCAAAAGGAATTAAAATTGCCGGTTGATTTGTGGACGAAAATCAATGAAAGAAGGGTTGAGGATTAGAGAGGGGAGGTTCCCGACGTCGATTTCCTCCTTAATCATTGAATTGTTTTTTCATCTATTTCGAAAATTTGCAAGGAATTAGTAAAAGTGATATACCTGAAAATAATTAGTGAGAGTTGATTGGTTTCTCCGTTTATGGTTGAGAAGGAACACTTTTCCAGTTCCGATTCGATTCGATCGTAAAGAGAATTGGGAAAGAAGGAAGGTGGCGAAACGGGTGGATCGTGTCCAAACCGTTATGGAAGTTGGCGGAATGCGACCACGCTTTTCGATATATCTTGAAAACGTGTTTTCCTAGAAATCTTGAACTTCTTTTTTCGGGATTTTCAATATCAAGTTGGGGGAAACAAAACCTTTTCAAAATCCTTATTTTCTCGGACCACTAATTTACCTTTTCTATTTCCCTACCCCATCAATTGCAACTCCGAGGTAGTAGGTTTTGGATAACTCAGCTTGGCGGTATACCAGCTCATAATTTTATTTATAAAATTTAAACAAATTTACTCGTTATTTTAATTAATAACTCCAATAAAATAACACTATTACCCCTGCTTAGCTTATTATAAAAGTTATTTATTAATCTAGAGAAAAATTGTTTATGTCCATTGTCCAACAATAGCAAAAACTAGAAAATCTAATCTTATTGATCTAACGCAATCTCGCAAGTCGCAACATCTAACAGGATCACCAATATCACAACGTTGGAGTTATTATATAGTTGAAGGTGCTAATAATTTAATATCATCGAAGATTTTTGTTCGTACCAACTAATAAGCATGCATCTCCACTACGACCGGATAGTGCTTATTTAACTTAAAATGATAAAATCTAAATACCTGCATGAATAAAAACAACATTTAGGTGCACCAAAGCTATGGTGTTAGGTTGTAGTACTGTACCAAACTCATAATTAAATTGCCCAAAATTTTTACCATCATTTATTAGCATGAGTGATGACACCTCATACGCTTTGGGCCTAACTAGTATATGCCCAATTATGAGCTCAATTATCAAAGCCAAAGCCCATCAACAATACGCAGAGAAAGTGACTGCAGTTTCTACTTGGATATATTATATACTGTATAATTTATATGTTTCCTGTTTTATTATCTTTCAATATCACTAACGTGAAATTGTAAGTAGAATTTCATTGACAAGATCAACTATTTGGGACCATACACTACTATGGTATTACTATTACCTATAGCTATAAATCTCTTCCAACTTTTGTTAATTATTTTACCTATTTCTAGAATAGCATTGATATACATGTGTTATATTTTCTTTAACATTTTTTTCTCTTGGACGTGGAGCTGTACCTTTTCTTTTTTGATGTTTACAGTGATCTAAATTGCCCACCCACCAATATTCATCAGCTTTTAATTAATAGCCTGTGATTTAGAAAAAAGGCTTTAAATTTGTCTCGATTTATTCCTCGTGATATTTTTTTCAATCGGGAACTCTAATACACCATATTTTAAATTGGATTTGCGTTCCTAAGATTAATTGAGTAAGACTGAGAAATGAACGTCTTAGTTTTCAGTAATTAATTCCCACTATGAAGTCGTATTTAAATTCTTTTCTAGCAAATTGAGATAAAAATTTAAACAAGCTTTTCTTTGGCGTTGGTTTAATTAGAGCATCCGATTAACCGAAACCCCAAATACCCGATCGCGCTCGGGTACGGGTATTGTGATTAGTCATTTTGCGATTCGCTTCACCAAATCGAACCGGATAAGCACCCCTAAGTTTATATCCCCCAGTAGCAAATAGAAATATGAATCTCATTATTAAAAAAGGTTACTCTGTATGTGCATGCATGACTGATGACGACCTCTTTTTTCCTTGCCTCTTATACTAGTTTTAGGAATAATTAATGCAAGTTCAAAAAAATTGAGATGGTTTCAAATTCCAAAGAAACAAGTTCACGAGCTTCAATTCCCATATTAGAAACAATCATGCATGCCCATGCTCTTCATTTATAGAAGTAAGAAAACAACAATAAACCAACTATGATACTACACTTTAGCCACCTCAAAAACTTGGACAAACACTCATTTGATCCTCGAGCCATTGTAAGGATTCTCTAGCTCTGTGTGTGTGTGTTTTCATGTGTTTGTCACATATTTCAGGTTTATTTGAAGGTTCTAACCAAGAAGGTTAACTGCATTTCTTACTTTTGAGATGGAAAGCTATGGGAATCCAGACACAAGGCCCTCATTTTACCAAATTATGTTAGGTCAAAATTTAACTGAGTTGGTAAGTAGTTTGCAAATTCACTTATCTCTTAATATTCATTATACTATATTGACTATTTCTTGAATGAACTTGCAGAAAATTCCAACCAAATTCTTCAATGACCATTTAGCAAGTGAGGAAACTAAAGTGGTGACTCTGAGGAGTTCTGGTGGAAGCTGGGACGCCAAGCTAGTTCAAAGAGACGACAGGAGGTACCTCATCCAAGGATGGCCGGATTTTGTGGAGAGTCACAGCTTAGGCAGAGCAGAGCTGGCATTCTTCATCTACAACGGTGGGATGTCTTTCGATGTGAAGATCTGTGGAAACAATGGTTGGCTGCAAAATTACGAGACAGATGCCTCCAAACAAGGCGTGCCTTCTTTCACCTCGTCTTTCCCTTTCTTCAGGCATGAGATGAAAGGCCACAACGTTGGCCACAAATGCACCATGGTGAGGTGATGCAGTTGTTTTTAGATTTGATGAATGATTTCCCTTGTTGATTGTGTGTGTTTTCTTGCAGCTGATTCCAAAGGCCTTTTCAAGAAGGCAGAATCTGTCTATGTCCAGACAGACACTACTGCTGAGGGATTCTGATGGGGTTTCTTGGCCAGTTACCACTGTCGTCACGAGCAGCTGCCATCTCGCCCTATGTGGAGGGTGGAAGGCCTTCACAGATGCCCATTTGATCAAGAAAGGTGATTCCTGCATTTTTGAGCTGGTTGAGGAGAAAGTGATGCAAGTCTACATTCTCAGATGAATCTAGCCTGTTTTGAATTCTCCATGTGAAGTGATTATGTAATCTTGTTCTTGACTTATTTTTGCATCATTTGGTAGAAAAATGTATCCATTTATCAAGTTTCGTTCCTTTCAATATACCATTTGCACTGTTTAATTTCTTGATTTATAAGAGAGCAGTAGCACATGTCAGTGCTATAAAATACTTACAAAGAGATTTCGTATATTGAAAAGCATATGCCATCTAACGTTCACCACCAGTCTCTGCAAGAACAAACGCCATCATGGAAAACATGAAAGCGATTGGCATCCTTTATAATCAGAACTCGAGCATACACTTTAGAGACGAACTTGCTAAGTAAGTGGCAATCATCGCAGATTCTTAAATTCTTTGTGATCCGAATCACTGATCCCGGCTTACTCCTCATCAGTCCGAAAGCAATAGCCAGCTTCTCGCTGTGGTGAAACAGAATATCCCTCTTCACATCATCCGACACATCTAGGTGCACAGAGTCGGTATCAGGCTCGTATCCTACACCTTTTATTTTCAAAATCAAGCCTTCAAGGAATCCCTTAATCTCTAGGTAGTGAGTATGGTCTGTTTGGCTTGCCATAAAAGTGAACATTTCTCCATTTATCTCCATAAAACTAAGGCCGGGGTTCTTCTTCAAGTTGCTCGATTTCATAGATATTCTACTCATTCTTGCATAATCCCAATTTCCAGCCAAAGCATACATATTGGAGAGCTGTATATAGTATCCTGCATCATTAGGTTTCAACTCGATAAGTTCTCGTGAGATCTCATCTCCAAGCTCAAAGTTTTTATGTATTTTACAAGCAGTAAGCAAAGAACTGTATATCTCGAGCCCCGGTTGCAGATGCATCCTCTTCGTGAGCGAGTAAGCATCGTTTATTCTCCCAGAACGGCCAAGAAGGTCTACAACACAGGCATAGTGCTTCAAACTAGGAATTAAGTTCCAAACTTTAGTCATTTGATCAAAAATTCGGAGCCCTTGCTCGACCAAGCCAGCGTGACTACAAGCACACAAGACTGATACAAATGTTGACTCATCTGGAGTTAGACCTGAATTCCTCATTTCTAAGAATGTGTCTATGGCTTCATTCCCACAACCGATCATGCCATAACCAGATATCAGCGCGTTCCAACACGCCACATCTTTATCTTCCATAAATCCGAAGTATCTCTTTGCATCACTCATACTTGCACAATTAGCATACATATCTATTGCAGATGAACCAACAAACAGATCGTCTTGAAAACCGGTTTTCAACACCAGGGCGTGTATTCGCTTGCCCTGCTGCAAAGCTCCACAAGAGCTGCAACCAGAAAGCATAGTTATAACAGAAACATAGTCTATCTTGTTTTCTCCCATCATCTGGTTGAAATGTTCAATGGCTCTTCTCCAATTCCCACTCTTCGAAAACCCTCTCAACATCAAAGTCCAAGCAACAAGGTCCTTCTTATTGCTGTCCTTGAATATACAATAAGCATCATCAACCAAATTTGCATTTATATACAATCCCATCAATGCAGTTCTAATCAGTGGATCATTCCCATATCCACTTCTAACTACTAAGCTATGGAACCCAATTCCTACTCTGAAATCCTCTAAACGAACCAAGCTCATCGCAGTAAAAATATCACCAGACATCCCTTTCCTCTTCATCAAACTGAACATCTTCAACGCTTCCTCTCCATATCCACTCTCAGAATAGCCTGAAATGATCGCATTCCACGAGACAACATTTCTCACAGACATATTGTCAAACACATTCCTGGCAATCTTCATATGCCCAAATTTTGAATACATATCAACCAAACCTGTTTCCACAAAAACATTATCACCAAAATTGCGTCTTATCCAGTAACAATGCACAGATTTCCCCAACAAAACCCTCCCTAATTTTCCAAATGCCGGCAAGACCGTCGCCATAGTGATCTCATTCGGCCTAATTTCTAAAACCATCATCTGATAAAATATCTCAACAGCTTCGGAGAAACAGCCATTTTTTGTGAGCCCAGATAACAAAATTGCCCAAGACACCAAATTTTTGTTCGGAATTTGAGAAAATATGATCTGGGATTTCGATACAAGTCCACAAGACGCATATGCGTTCATCAACCTGTTGCATAGGAAAACATTTCCAGAGCGATTCGACACGATTATTTGGGCGTGGGCCTGATGCAGAGGCTTGACATCTCTAATGTTTTGGAGAATCGATGCATACGACATTTGAGTTGAATAATATGTTAGGCGTATTTTGAGATGGAGAAGAAATTGCACGTTTTGGCGCCATGAGTAACGAGTAGGATGCTTGTAGAAACAGTTCATTGACAACGGCTAGAATAGATTTTAGTGAAAAGAGTAGATTTTAGTTACTATTGATTAAGAGAGTTTCAGCTCAAGTAGTGGGATCTTGCGCTTCTGCGTAGTCCGAGCACGCTTTTGGATCAAGTACAAAATACCCTTTCCCTTTATTCATTTTATTTTAATTGATAATGTACTAAGAAAATATAATATACTGTATTTTTTATTACAAGAATAGGATTATCAAATAAATTTACATGCTACTTTTTTAGACTTTCTGGTCCAACAAACTAGTTCGAAAATAGAAAATACTGAACCCATATTTTTTTAGTTGGATTGGCTTTAATTGAAAATATTCTGATACCGAATTATTTTACGTTATTAACATCCCAACACATATTTTTATTTTGGATTACTGTTCTGATCCTAATCTAAAATATGTATATATTTTGCTATCACATCGATATATATGAAAATATCAAGAATTAATCCACTAATCTCTTTATATATAGGTCTGAGTCTATCACACCTAATTTACCCGTTTAATATTATTTGTAGACTCCAAAGTTTGCGGATACAAACAAGTTTCATGAATACCAAAAAATATTAAGGCTATCATACAAGCCATTGTGAAGTTATGAATATAAAAAGGTTAATTTAATTTGGTGAGCAAATAATAAACATTGTTATTAAATAAAATTAGCTAGGGCAAGGAAGAATAGTTGCAAGTTGCGATGTGCAAATAGTCCTAAAAAGTTTGCAATAATAAACCCAATCTTTTTGTAGCCACTACTAAGAGGTTAGGGAATCACAATTGAAAATAAGCCTGATTCACATACTCTCCACCACCTTATCCACACTCACATCATTTCTCTACCATACAAACTCCTCCCATCCCATTTTTGTTGCATCAAACAAAGGTAACACAACACACATTCACATAATTGCTACATTCATTCAGTTTGACTGACCCCCATTAATTCCCATTGTACAGATTGCAAGCAATATGGCAACGGCTATATCTCCGGTGACGGCGGTGGCGGCGGCAGTGGTGGGGCCCAGCAGGCCATCCGTGGGGAGACCCAGAGTGAGGTACATCAATGGGCTGAACTCCTTCGGAGGGCTCAAGGCACACAACCACGTGGCATCATTAGGCCTCCCAGTCAGCAGCGACCAGTCTTTTGCAAACATAGTTAGCTCCTTGAAGCAGCAGCAGCAGAGGAAGTCCGGCGGCGGCGCCCTCACCTCCACCTGCAATGCCGTCGGGGAGATATTCAAGATTGCCGCCATCATGAACGGCATCACTCTCGTCGGTGTCGCCATCGGCTTCGTGCTGCTCCGAATCGAAGCATTTGCGGAGGAAGAATGAATGAATTCAACAAGGTGTTGTAGTTATTCACAACTTTATATTGGTTAATAATATGTTGTCTTTTGCTTGGTTGGAACCATGCTTCTTGCCCTTTTCTTTCAATTGTTGTCTCCAATGTAGAACTCATTATTCCATTATTTTACATACATTGAGTCCTCAATTTTACCTAATTAGCTGCTCACTTGGCTGGCCTAATCGGCAAAATGCCCACCTTCTAATCCATACTAGACTATATAAAAAGTCAGTTTCTAAAGACAAATTCTTGAAAATACGGTTACTATGTTTTTGGGATGAATCAGGGCTTTTCTCCCCTGTACCTCGAGCACAAAGTAATTACTAATTCGAAAGGCTTCTTGATAGTCATGTCAGCTTTGTTGACATGATGCATCATTTTTTGATAACGTTGGAAGTGTTGAATCACATGTACACAGCAAGAGTGCAGCAATGTAGATACAGGGTTCAAAGATTTTGATGAACAATTTATTTATTGACATAACTCTCAAACTTCACACAATTGAAATGAAAAAAATACATGGGTGCAGTTGAAAACACCACAAATAATCTCCAAACTGAATTGGCTTATAGCTACATAATAGGAGCCCTCCACCTCTCATGCCAAAATATAGCCACTCTCCTCTCATTCTCATACCTCGCCTTCACTGTCAACGGCAGCCACAAGTACCTCGAGTCGCGCAGATTCGCCGGATTCCACCTGTCCGCCATAAAAATAAACAAACCACGGCCACTGCCGTCCCCGTCCTCATCCCCACGCGGCATCGGCAGCACGAAGGTACCTTGGGAGAAGAACGTGGCAGCACGATAGGCCTTGTTGGCGCCCACGCAGGGGTTCCCAATGGTCTCCCACGGCCCAAACACGGTCTCCGCCTCGTGCACGAGGGCCTCATTAGGCAGCCACCCGCTGCACCCGGAGGTGACCATGTAGTACACCCCACGGTGCTTGAACACCGCCGGGGCCTCCCGGTGCATCCCAATCAGCGCTCTCTCCGTCACGTTTGTCACGGAGAGGAAGTCCTCACTTAGAGGACTAATGTGGATCTCCTTGTTACGAACCGACGCGTAGATGAGATAGGCCTTGCCGTCGTCGTCCTTGAACACCGTCATGTCGCGGCTATCGAAGCCATTAGGCCGCGTGCTGCCGAGGTAGTTGAAAGGGCCGGTTGGGGAGTCGCTCACGGCGACCCCGACCGCGGCCTTGCTGTATGTGGCATCGTCGATGTGCATCCACATCACGTATTCTCCGTTTTTGTCGTTGTAGATCACCTTAGGCCTTTCCAACACCTTTAACTTGTAGAGATCGTGATCGGCGTCGGTTCTCTCCGCTGCGAGCGCGAGACCTCGGAACTTCCACGCCCATAGATCTTTAGAGGAGTAGCAGCTGACGCCGATCACGTCCACGCGGGCTGTGCCGGTGCCTTGAGCTTTATAGGTCGGGCCGTGTTTGTACTCTCCGTACCTGTTCAAATTCAATAAAGTGTGATGCTTCTCTCAAATCAATAGAGAATGAAATTAATTAAATGTGAGTTGGAGTGTGAAATTTCTAAAAAAAAGATGGTACCAGTAATAGGTGTGGGATTTGTGGTCAAACAGAATGCATCCGCCGTAGGCTTGAATTGAGTTCCCGTCAGTGTCGAGCCACACTTTTCCCGGCAAATAAAAGTGGGTTGTGTTGGTTGGATGGGGGCGGCCTTGGTGGGGGCTGGGGAAGAAGAATTTCCTAGCGGCAGAGGATTCGTTGAGGAACTCGTCGTTGAGGTTGAGGTTGAGGTTGGTGCTTTGGGTCGGGAGATACTCGAGCTCTTGGAAACTAAGTAGCGGCGGCGTCAGCTTCTTGTCGTAGATTTGAATGATGATGAGGGCGGCCACGCCGCACAGGCCGACCGCCCACCGCCACAAGCTGCGGATCGATGACCACCGGGGCCGGGCCATCTTAGGTAGCACAGTTTAGTGCTTTGTTTTTTTAAGTCAACATCGAGATTCATTTTAGCAGCTTTTCATGACCGAGGCGACGAGTATTAAACAAGGGATTCCAGTTGCCATTTTTTAAATCTCGATGCATCACTACTTGGACTCACTATTTTCTTTACTTTAGCTATATTAAATATTCATGCAACCAAATTAATCATTACTTAATTACATATATACACTATTAACTTTTATTATTTTTTTCCTTGTTTTATACTTTTATCTGTATTTTGTCTCCTACTCATGATTACTAGCTTAGCTAGGCAATGTTTATTTGCTTCATATGATGTACATATTTTTGGACATAAAACATCAAACATACGGGGTATATATTATCCAAAGAAGCTCCTATAAAAAAAATTATCCAAAGAAGCTCGTTTTTTAAATTAGTTAAATTTCATTGATTTTGTCTTTATTTTATAAAAATCATGAACTTAAGCAGTAAAACTGCTCTCTCTTTTTTTCCTATCATGTGAAAAGAAAAATTTGATAGGAAAACACACTTAGAAACTATATAATCCCAAAATAATATATGATAGAAATATAATACAAATAAAGTAGTATATTTTTATTATCAAAGTTCCATTTATGTTACAAACAAAATATAACCTTATTATCGAAGTAACAATTTAGATATGTGAGGGAATATAATTGAGATCCTCTTAGGATTTGAACAAAAAAAAAAAGTTGAGAAGACTAATATAACTAAGACTTGATCAAGTATTTTCTGTTGAGAAGAGGAGATTGGTCACTGTCGTCCTGTTCTAGGGGACCCTGGCCTTGATCTCCCCCGTCACCACCGCCACCACCATTGCAATCTTTTTGACAGACACACTTGAGGCCTTTGCAAACCCCAGATAAGAACCCCTCTTTCTCACAAATTGCCGAGCAATTGTTATCGCTAAAGCACAACCCCCAAAACAATTTGCTCGGAGCAGAGCATACAACTGCTTCACTTGGCATCAACATCTCCTCTGCATATTCACAAAATTAATTATGACTATTTATATCCTGAATTATTAAATAATGATACGTGTTTGTTTAGTATAAATCAAATAGATATTTGTTTGAGAATACACAAATTTTGTCCCATTTTGGTTTTACATGTCTCGTGTTCTTAAACACACAAACTTACGACTTATTAATTATCAATTAAATGACACACATATGTTAATAAGAAATTAATCTACTGACGATGAGTAATTAAAAAACAGGGTATGCATAGACTTACGAAAAGCCAAAAGGCAAAGAAGGAAGATGGGAAGAGTTGAGAATTGTTTAGCCATTTGCGAATAGTTGGATTAATTTGAGTTTTGAGGTTGTACATGAATTGCTTACATGCATATGCATTGGCTTTTTATAGGGTGGAAACTTGCACAAATAGGAGGAAAAAGTATTACTTCTCTTTCCATTTAAATCCCATTGATAACTATTTCCTATAGACTGTACATTGGAAGATAGTGGATTCATATTTGGGTTATTCTTTTTGATTGCACTCATCTCAAATGAAAAACAAGTGAACTTCGCCAAAGTTGCTAGCAACAACAGCCAGCAGCCGTGCAATTTATTTCAATTAATTACACACACACACACACACACACTTCAGTTTATTTCAATTAATTACGGACACACACACACACAGACACACAAACTTCAATTTATTTCAATTAATTACGGACACACACACACACACACAAACTTTGTCTTGATTTGTAGTTTGGTTTAATGCAACCAACTCCTTCATTTCACGTTTTTCAAGTCATGTCATATTTTTCAATTTAAAATAAGTCAATGTAACTAAAATAAGACTTAAAAATTTAAAGTTAACAAATAAAATTGGAACAAATTTTGTATATTTGAAATCAATTAACTCGTCTTAATATGATCTAAAAAACTCTTCTCTATAATATCAAATATTTATTTGAATTTGTTTTGGGAGGCTGGCCATGCAGCCGCCGCCATCAAGCGAGTGCGGCCACCTCTAGGCTCCTTGTCAAACCATTCAAAAGGTTAAATTGTTCTATTATTCAGGGGCTCGCCATACGTTGTTAATTTAAAATAATACTCCCTCCATCCACGAATAGTGTTCCATTTTTGCCATTTAGGGTATTCCACGAAAAGTGTTCCACTTTCCTTTTTCGGCAAATACTCCACTCACACAATGGTGGGGCCAATACTCCACTCACACAATTTCTCTTACTTTCTGTTAAAACCCTTGCCATTCACAAAGTGGAACACTCTTTGTGGACGAAGGGAGTAGTATACATATTTGAGCCTCCAGTTTCGAAATTTAAAGTTTAATTTCGCAATATTCAATAATTGACCAAATTGACCATGTTTAAAACCTACGTTCTCAAATTTCATTGAGGGTGGTTTATTTTTACTTAAAAGGAAAAGGAAAAAGAAAAACATAGGTTTGAATGGCTCTTTTTTTTTTCTAGAAACAAATGGTTTTCATTCGAGGTCATTTGGATAAGAAAAGACATGGCGAGTGCGAGTTTGGAGTATGTATGTGTGTTATTCGTTAATGTCATATATATATATATATATATATATATATAGGGGAGGGATAAAATACATCCCCTATTTAAAATAGGAACTAAGAACCA
>JAYJMF010000073.1:3562254-3572737 GCA_036873715.1 Salvia sclarea
CGGCAACAATTATGCTTTTACGGCTCGCTCCGGGTTCGCCTTTGGCTCCCCCTCGCTCGACTCATGGCTTAGAATAGAAGCGGTAAACAATTGGCCTAACGTTAGGCCGACCTAACGCAAATATTTGTCATTATAATTTGATTTCTATCCGATCTTTAACATTTTTTTCAATGTGTTCCAATCATTACAAAATGTCAATTGTATGCCAAATGTTCCACATTTTTTCAAATTTATCACAATCATAAAATATTAATTTTATATTTAATTTCTTACTAAAATATTTTCACGTCTATCGTCAAACTGATGCAGTATCTTCCATCAACTAATCAATCATATTCACATTCATAGGCTACAAGTATATTGATACTCAAAATGATTGTTTCCATAATAGCATCGAATGGAGTTGGAGATGCCCCTGACATGGTGGTAAAATTTGATGATTACATCCATGCTTGGGATTCCAACACTTTAATGACAACATCTTTGTTGAGACTTTTAGTTCAGTTTTAATTTTCTTTTTAAAATGAGAGCTTCAAAATTTTGGAAGAGAATTGACACATATTTTGGGGAAAATATTTTAAGAAGTTGGATATAATGTATATTTTGTAAATGTTGAAATAAATTTAAAAATATTTTAAAAAATTGTGTATGAAATTATTAAGGTTTGAATAGATTTGAAAAAATGGTGAAGGATTGAGACAAAAAAAGTACAGGGAAAATTGTCAATCAAAATATGAACTATAACCCAAAATGCTATCACAACATGACATTTGAATCTTGGCAATTAAATATTTGAACTTCCAATTTTTGCAATTATAGCTCAAACCATTTTTCGGGTAAACGAAAATATGACGTGGCATGCTTTTAATCCTACGTGGACTAAAACATGCCATATAAATATTTGAATGTTGCAATTAAATACATAAACTTTCATTTTTTCAATTGGAGTTCACACCCTTTTCTGGTATCCCATACTTAATTATTTACATGAAGAGACATGACATGAAATAAAATTCCTCCAACTAAACAAAGAAAAAAAAGGAATTATTAACATGATTTTGTAGTCATAAGTGTATTAATTTTTCGGTGAAATTAAGTATTTAAGATCGTTTGATATTAAGTTAAAGTGGACTAAAACGATGAGTTGATGAGAATGAGTTTTTAGTTTTGGGGGATTGATTTTGATAATGGTAAATAACCTGAACTTTAACAAATATATTTTTAAAACCTCAAATTATTATTTTTTTAATTAAAAATATTCGTCTTCATTTTTCGCCCCCAAAGTCATCGAATAATGAGAAAAACAAGTTTTCCAACTTGCATATTTGGTTTCTCAATAAGTCCGATAATGAACGCATGATATTTTGAAGAAACCTAGTTCTTGAACGAGCATATTCGGGTTTAACAGCGTGACGAAAAATAAATAAAAGATATATTGAAATTTAAAAAAAAAATATAGTAGTATATATTTATGCTCAGGAGTTTAAGGCACTTTTGATTACGAAATTGATAATTTGAGGTTTGACTTTTTTTATTTATCAAAATTCCGAATATTTATGCTAAAATGATATAGTTCAAGATTTAAGATGATATTTATTTTTTAAATAATTTATTATAAAATCATAATTATCCTTTTTTTGATAATAAAATTATAATTATCCTATGTAATGTCATTTGCATTTTCGGGTTTCCCAGTTACTATGTAAAATGAGCCAGGAAGATGAGACCTCTGCTGCCCTCGGCGGCGTGCTGGTGGAGCTTCAGCTCGGCGACGCAGCGTCGAATTTCAACTTCGAAAAAGCCGTCTGTAGCCATGGGCTATTCATGATGGCCCCTAACCACTGGGATCCTCATTCCAAAACCCTCAGACGGCCACTCCGCCTTAATCTCGACGAAACCTCCGTCACGGTTCATGTATCCCACCCTCCTCGCTCGCCCCACGCGCTTAATCTCCGGGTTTTCGGAACCAACACTCTGAACCTTCAGCAGCAGCAGTCCTTGTTGGTGATCGCTCTTCTCTTTCACTTTCATTCTGTTATTATGCCATTCTCGATAAACTTCGAATGTGAGAAATGAATTTATCATTAATTTGGCTTTTATTTATTTATTTATTTATTTATTTATTTATTTATTTATTTATTTATTTATTTATGTATTCCTTGAAGTTTGTCGCCCTGTAGATCGTTCTGCGTTGGCTTGTTATTGGTACGATATTTAATTTTGAACTTCCCTAGAAGAGTTATTGTCAACTCCATCTTGGTATTCCATTTATCTGCTTCTTTGTAGCAATAGGTTTCATTCAACCAGTGTTTAATGGAATACATGTTTCTGTTGATATTTATACTTGGTTAATAGACTAATTTATGTGTTGTATCACTGTATGTATTGCTTGGCTTGTTAAATTTGCTCTAACATTAATTGATGTAAAAAACTTGTGTACATCCGGATGTAGGGTGCATCCACCCCAATTGGGTTTCACAAATCTCAATTGGAGTTTGTTAATCCCCAATTAGGGTTTATCAATCACAATTAGGATTTAATTAGCATGGATGCACCGGAGTGTGCCTCTTGATTGATACATTCTACCTTATGCATTTTATGCGTCTCTATATGTGTTTCCTTTTAATAGTTTGCTTAAGTATTGTAGAGCCAAGTTAGAAGGATGCTGAGATTATCAGAGGAAGAAAATAGGAGGGTGATTGAGTTCCATAACGTGCATGAGCAAGCAAAAGGGAGGGGATTCAGTAGAGTGTTCCGATCGCCTACATTGTTTGAGGACATGGTCAAGTGTATTCTCTTGTGCAATTGCCAGTGAGTGAGGTTAACTTTCTTTTATTCTGATGTGTGTATGCAGTACTATTTTGTAACATTTGTTTGATGTGCTGACAATGACAGAATAGTTTTGTCAAATAACTGAGAGCGAAGCTTTTATGGCAAAAGTTGCACCCGAAGAGCAATTACATTTATCACAATGGCACAAATTGAAGCTAATAGGAATAGTCGAATAGTAGACCATATTTCAGCCGTTTTAAGATTTTTCTCGTGGATGAATTACTACTTTGCTTTTCACAAAAATGCAATAACATGGCAAGTTGACGACTTCAATCTGAAGGCTAAACTCATGTATAGTGACTTCAGATTTGGTAATTAATCTTTAATCTGACAAGCGATTTTCAGTCAGAACTATGCAGCAGCAATAGGCATGTATGTGTCTATTACTGAAAATAAGCTTTTCTCAGTCTCTTAGTTTTGGTTCTTCAACTTCTATCAGTCTTTTTGTTGGCGGTGAGGGTGTTTGTTTAGGGGCACATAAGGCCTTGAACTAAGTTGGCAGGGCTCATGTTTACCCATTGATGGCTATTGTCTTCTTCATTGCTCTTTCAGGTGGTCGAGAACTTTGAGCATGGCTCAAGCACTATGCGACCTTCAGGCCGAATTGCAGCATCAGTTACCCAGAATATCAAATATTATGGCTGAAAAAGAACCAAAGAACTTTGCTCCAAAAACACCCTCTGGAAAAGAATCAAAGAGAAAGCCTCGCAATAAAAGCTCACTGAAACTAGCAAATAAATATGCAAAAATTTTAGGTGATGAGGAATCTGCAATAAAAGTTAGTACAGCTGTAATATCCGATTGCAACGAGAAGACAAAACATATAAGTCCAACCTTCACAACGGAGGAGGCAGGGGATGACTTCCTTGGGAAATTTAATCCTTCAATGGCTTCAGTTGATGATTCTTCTGGGACTTCAGAAGTGACAGAATTTGACAGGAGCTCCATGATTGGGAACTTTCCAAGCCCCAGAGAATTGGCTAGACTCGATGAGGACTTTTTGGCTAAGCGCTGTGGTCTTGGTTACAGGGCAGGCCGTGTGATAAAGCTTGCTCAAGGTGTCGTTGAAGGCAGAATTCAACTGAGAGAACTAGAATGTGGCGATGGTACATTGAGCGTTTCTGACTATGATAAGATGGCTGAGAGGCTGAGAGTGATTGATGGTTTTGGGCCCTTCACATGTGCTAATGTTCTAATGTGCATGGGCTACTACCATGTAATTCCAGCAGATTCAGAGACTATGAGGCACCTGAAACAGGTCTATTTAAGTTTTGTGATATTTACGTGCTATCTTGTAATTGTCACCTTTTTCTAGTTCTAAATATTTTTCTAAACAGGTCCATGCAATAAGCACCTCGGTTCGAACAGTTCAACAAGATCTTGAAGACATCTATGGAAAATATGCACCATTTCAGTTCCTAGCTTTCTGGTATATTTAGTCATAGGCCAAAGTTTTATGTTACATTCTTGCCCCCATTCAGCTTGAAACTTTGATTCTTGATCAGGTCGGAAATTTGGCACTTCTATGAGGAAAGATTTGGTAAGCTAAGTGAAATGGCACATTCTAGTTATAAACTCATTACTGCAGCAAATATGAGAGAAAAGGCACAAGGGAAAAGCAAGACGAGGAAAATTATCCGTTCCCCTGCATGACATTCGTAATGAAAGAATGGAAACGTGTAATGCTCTTGCCAAGATATGTGCGTGTCACATTGCTGTAGCACATTTTTCTTTCTTTCTAATTTTCTAGCGAAATAGTCCTGTGAATGTGATCATCTGCTACTTTTATTGTCGCATTTAAGTCTAATGGTCTGTTTTGTTAAAGCTTTGATAGGACCTTATCCAAGTTACTAGTTTTGCAAAATTATGACCGCTCTCTATGTATGTAAATAAGTGTTCTATTTTGGATATCAATATAAATAGAGTGAATTTGCCAATATTATTTCTATAATTTATATTATAGCTTTGTGTAAAGTGATGTCATAGGACACTTATATAAATACAGTAGAAGTAATTGTTTTCTATAATTTTTAAATTAAAATCTAATTTCGATTAGATTATCTATTTTTTAATAAATGTATTCCCTCCTCTAAATTAGTTCCTCGTAAATTTGTTATGCAGATTAAGAGAGCTTTTTTGGTTTTATTTGGAAGCAAATCAAGGACGAAAAGGTAAACCTAAATTAATCGTGCAGTTACATTTAAGATTAAGAAAAGCAATAAAGATAATTTCTAATACACCTTTTAATTTATTTTTTTTGAAGGGAAGACACTTTTAATTTTAAGTATTATCTATCCCTCCGCAGTTAATTGAGAGACACACTCCAGGCTTCTATCATAAAATACTAAGGGGGTGTTTGGTAGTCCAATTAGGTTTCTGAGAGATAAAGTTAAAAATTTTATATAAAATAAAACAATATGAAATTTTGTTGTTTGGTAGAAAAATCATAAAATTCTTGTGCTTCTTCGATTAATTTGTAAAATTATAATTTTGTCCTTGTAAATAATATAAACGCCGAAAGTACCCCCATCTTCACCGTTAGCCAATACATACATTCAACGACAATTCACCCAATTTACCGGCAATTCAACAATAATCGAACCCAATTATAAGAAAAAGCTAATCCAATTGAACTAGAGATGAAATCAAGAAAAGATTACAGCAAGGCTCAAGAAAAGTGCAAAATAACCCAATTGAGCGGACATAAAAAAATTACAGAAATGACCGGCGATTCACCGGCAACCCAACTCAAGAAAAAATAATTTTCAGATCCAGGGCTGGACTTTGGGAACTGGTTGAGGCGGCGACTAACCTTGTCGATCGCGATGGATTTAAACATCTATGAAAAAAAAACGAAAGGAGGATGGTTGCCGACGGCGTTGGCCCAGACGACGCGGAAGAGGCGGAGGAGACTGAGGAGGCCGCGGCGTGGTGGTGGCGACGTCGAAAGAGAGAGAGACGACCGGCAATTAATCAGACAGAGGATGATGACGCCGACATACCGAAAGTCGCTGGAGATGGGTGCGCCGCTTTAGTTGAGAGAGAGAGAGAGAAGTCGCCGGAGATGGATGCGCCACTTGAGTTGAGAGAGAGAGAGAGAGAGAGAGAGAGAGTTGGAGTTGAGGGGAATGGCCGAATGGGGTGGGGGGAGGAGAGGGGGTAATTTTGGCATAAGTGGGTAATTGGGAGTTACTGTTCAACCACCTAATTTGTAACTCATGAAATTTGAGAGTTAAAAAGTAAGGCCAAATAGTGTTTTTAAAGCGGGTTACGAGAAATAGGCGGGCTGTCCAATTTAATTAAAAAGTTTACCAAACACATGAAAAACACCTTTTACTTTACAAAACAGTCCGAAAATATAGTACCAAACACGCCCTAATAGTTCGAACCGTAAAAGTAGGACACTATATTTTAAGTTGGATACTCGTGGGCCAAAGTAGGGCGTTACGTGGCAAGCCACGTCATGTTCGGGCTCCACGTAACCCGTCACATGCAATTCACGTGAGAAAAAACCCGCAAAGTCCTAATTTGATCCACTCGTATCTAACTTAAAATAGTATATAGGGGGTGTTTGCTAAGGATTAGCTAGCCTGGATATCTAAAAATAGTATATAGTATTTCTGTTCCTCGCTAAGAAGGATTAATCATTTATCCATATATTTTAAAAAGAAAACATCATTCTACAACGCAATGTTTGAATATATATCTGCACAATTGTACGTATCCCAACATATGGAAGAATATTACAGATTAATACCTATATGGCCTATATTATTACTGTTGTTCACCCTATAAGTAAAAGTTATCTAAAAAGTACTCGTGACGTTAGCTCTAATTGGCCAATAAAACTGAAACCATAACCATATATATACAATTATACAAATATTTTTACTTCATAATTAACATGAAGTAGTTGCATTGGCTAGCTATATAGATATAAATATAATAGATCGATGTTACGAATTTCCCCATCTATGTAGAGGAGAACTTTGTTTTCCACACATTTGACAGCAAATATAAGTCTTTATCCCACGGCTTTGCACGTAAAATTCGTAGTCGGCCTAACTCAATTTTGTCCTGCATGAGAAACGCACGTGGAAAAATTGGCTGAATTTGGCTTCTCCAATAAAAAATTGGTAGGATCGAATTAGATAAATAATAGAGCTAGGTCAATTATGATCATCATCTCTATATATACACCCAAACATTTGACGTAGCATAACCAGCAAAAGCAAAAAGAAAAAAAATGTCTTCCTACACTAGAAAAACCTCCGAGCTCCCACTGAAGGAAATCCCCGGCGGCTACGGCCTCCCATTCTTGGGGCCGATTTCGGACCGGCTCGACTTCTACTACCGGCAGGGGCAGGACGAGTTCTTCCGGGCCCGAGTCCAGCAGCACAACTCCACTGTTTTCCGGGCCAACGCCCCGCCCGGCCCGTTCAACGCCCGAGACCCTAAGGTGGTGGTCCTCCTCGACGCCCAGAGCTTCCCGATCCTCTTCGACACGTCCAAGGTCGAGAAGCGCGACGTATTCACCGGCACCTACATGCCCTCCACCAGCTTCACCGGCGGCTACCGCGTCTGCTCCTACCTCGACCCCTCCGAGCCCAAACACGCCATCCTCAAAGGCTTCCTCCTCTCCATCCTCGGCAGATTCCACAAGGAGCTGATCCCCACATTCCGCGCCGCGGCCGACCAGCTCTTCGTCGACCTCGAGGCCGAGCTCTCCGACAAGGGGGAGTCCGTCTTCGGCCCGATTAGTGACAAAATGTCGTTTGACTTCCTGTTCCGCTTGTTCGCGGGAAAGAGCTCCTACGACACCGCAGTCGGCGGCGGCGGCAACACCAATCTCGACACGTGGCTGGTCTTGCAGCTTGCCCCCTTGATCACGTTAGGGCTAAAGTTTCTGCCGAATTTCCTGGAGGATCTGCTGCTCCACACGTTCCCGTTGCCCTTCTTCCCGGCGAAATCGGGTTACAACAAGGTGCACGACGCCTTCCGGGAGGCGGCTAAGACGCTGCTCGACGAGGCGGAGGAGAAGGGCTTGAGCAGGGACGAGGCCTCTCACAACATGATGTTTGTCATGGGATTCAATTCCTACGGCGGGACGAAGATTCTGTTCCCGGCCTTGCTCAAGTACGTCGGCACTGCCGGCGAGGACTTGCACCGCCGCCTGGCTAGCGAGATCCGCGGCGTGGTGGCGGAGGAGGGCGGCGTCACGCTGACTGGACTCGAGAAGATGAGCCTGGTCAAATCTGTAGTGTGGGAGACGATGAGGATTGAACCCCCTGTCCAGTATCAATACGCTAAGGCTAAGGAAGATCTCAAAATCTCTAATCACGTGGCAACTTTTGTGGTGAAAAAGGGTGAGACCATGTTTGGTTACCAACCCTTCGCGACTAGGGATCCAGTGGTCTTTACCAATCCAGATGAGTTCGTGGCTGAGAGGTTCTTAGACGGAGACGAGAAGCTAATAAAGTACGTGTATTGGTCGAACGGGAGGGAGACGGAGAACCCAACCGTCGACAACAAGCAATGCCCGGCGAAGGATATGGTGGTGTTGTTGGGGAGGATGATGCTGGTCGAGCTTTTCATGAGGTATGATACGTTTACTGTCGAAGTTGGGAAGCTGCTTCTCGGTTCAGCCGTCACCATCAAATCGGTCACCAAGGCCAAATAATCTCATTGTAATTTGCACGGTTTCTTGTAACACTCAATATATATTTCATGTCTAGCGACAGAAATATTATGTCGTTAAATTCTACCTACTTTTATTGCACTACTGTACAATGTCGCTTTTGTGACTTATAATCAAATAAATTTGCAATAAACTGCCATATGTATTACTAGATGAGTACTATATTATATATATGTATACCTAAGTTACATTCTAAAACTGAGACGAGAGCAAAATGTCTATACCACTGGATGCCATGGTCACCGGCCCACACGGTGAATTGGACCACTAGCTCTACACGAAGGTGATCTTATTATGCTAAATATCCAAAAATATTCAAAATGATATAATAAATTTATGGCATAATACTAATATTCTCCAATTTGTAATAAATTATAAATGCAATATCCAAAAGTCGAACTTTCATCATATACAGGACACCTTTTTTTGTTTGATTTATGTATTTGTCGCACTATACAAATAGATTATAGAAACATCCAAAATAATGCCTTAACTTTTATAATTGTAGGGGTCCAAATCCCACATCCATCCCTCTCTCAACTCAATAATTCAGGAAATTAAAAGAAAACTTGCCGACCATAATCTGTTCATTGTCTTACATACACTATATGTTCCTCGAAAAAATCACCTAAACAATTCCCTAGCTACTGATCATTCACATGATTAAGAAGAAAAAAATATAAAGAAAAGAAGATGAAGTCATCCAACCCACGAAATCAATTTGATTCAAATGGCTAAAGAATTTAAAAGTGCTGCAAATGAGGTGCTTTGTGCGATCTTTTATATATTTTAGTTTATACTATTCTTTCAGATTGGCCTATTAGCTCAGTTGGTTAGAGCGTCGTGCTAATAACGCGAAGGTCGCAGGTTCGAAACCTGCATGGGCCATTATTTTTCAAATCACATTTTTAATACTGTTTCTTTCTTATTTTGAAATCACATTTTTAATTTTGCTATTATCTTGATTACATTAACTGCGGCACCGCCACGATTGGGGTTTCTCAAATTCTGATGTTTGGATTAGTCACATTTATAATAAAATCTTTCTACTCAATAGAATTTTATAGCTTAATCTTTCTATAAGATTTACTCCCAGCCACGATTTAAACCAATTTAACTTTTGAATAGAATACTTATTTCTCTCTTCTCTTTATGTACGATTCACAACTTAATTTTTTTATAATTTTTTGCACTCCATCCATGACATCAATACAATCTAAAAATTTACCCTTCAAAATAAAGTAAAGTGACACGTGTCAATAGGTTGTGGAATAATTTTTTCACAATCTAAAACTGGTTAACCTATCAAGATTGTGAAAAAGTCATCCACTAATTTTTTTTCTTTCTTTTCTTTTTCATCAAGTTGTTTGTCTTCTAGTTCAATGGATAATAAAAAAAATTATGAAATTAGGATAGTCTAATAAGTATATAACAAGCAAGACATAATTAATCAAAATAACAAATATCTATATATTTGGGATCATAGCAATATAACTAATGAAAATACTATGACCCAATAACCCTGTACTCTTTTAAGGGTTGTACAAGTTATATCAATTTTTTTTATAGTTTATGGTATAATTGATAATGCCAAAATAATTTGGAATTTAAAATAATATTTGTTCTTAAATAAATCATAAATTGATGATATGTATCTTTAAAACAATTCCAATTGATTTTAATTAGAATGAATATACTTTAAATTGTGGAAAACTGGCTTGTGCATTGGGTTGGGACTTGGGAGTAGACGGACTTCCGAGTCAAGGCTTTCACTTTTTTTGGAGATAGCGAGATTTTTTATTATTTATTAAAAAATAGCCTGTAAATTGCTGAACTTTGCCCAAATTCTCGTTTTGCATACCAGTTTTAAAATCGACATGTAAATTGTCAAACTTTCAATTTTTTCTGATTTTGCAACCAACGTTGACTCCGGCGAAATCAATGCTGACGTGT